>JAOUQV010000029.1:2501287-2528683 GCA_028565295.1 Aspidoras spilotus | reverse complement strand
TGGGAGCCAGTGGAGCTGTGACAGAACAGGAGTGATATGGTGGTAAGAAGGGGTTCTAGTGATGATACGGGCAGCTGAGTTTTGGACAAGCTGGAGCTTATGGAGAGATAATGAATACCCAGGAAAAGCTTGAGTGACTATGTCTCTCAGCTGACCTGGGAACGCAATGGTGTTTTTTTTTGAGGAGCTGGCCGAAGCGGCTACGGGGAGGAAAGTTTGGGCTTCCCTTCTTAGACTCTCAGAAGTAAAGATGGGAAGAGGATCACCAATCCCCCTAATTCTTCGCCGACAAATAGTGGAACAATATCAGAAAGGAGTTTGACATTGTAAAATTGCAATAAGTTTAAACATATCATCATCTACTGTACATAATACCATACTGGGTAACCGTGATCTTTGGACGCTTAGACGGCACTGCATCACATACAGGCATGCTTCTGTATTTAAAATTACAAAATTAGCTCAGGAATATTTCCAGAGAACATTATTTGTAAACACAATTCACCGTGTCATCCCTAAGTTGTTATCAGCGCTCATTTCAGAAGGCTGCATCTCTGATGCTATGGGGTTGCATTAGAGTGTGTGGCATGGGCAGCTTACACATCTGGAAGGACACCATCAATGCTGAAAGGTATATCCAGGTTCTAGAGCAACATGTGCTCCCATCCAGATGTTTCTTTCAGGGAAGACAATGCCATTTTACAACATGACAATGCCAAACCACATACTGCATCAATTACAGCATCATGGCCGCATAAAAGAAGAGTCCGGGCACTGAACTTTCACCTATAGAAAACATGTGGCTCATATGGAATATGGAGTTTTGAAACTTTAACATGATTTCATTTCATTTTTATTCACAAATTGTGTTTTGCCCCAACCGTGTTGAATCGTGTTTGTATTTCTGCTATCAACTCTTTAAGTGAATATAAGCTATTTAGTATGCAAAGCATTGGGGAAGCATCTTTAAATCCATCATGACATTTTGATGTTATTTCAGTCACAGTATGCTTTTATCTAAAACACGATTTCCTAGTACTCGCCCTTCAGTTTTTGTTTCTGGGGAGATGTTAGAACAGGAAAAACATCTACCACCAGGACCGCGAATGTCACTTAACAACTAAAAGTGAATATGACCTCCTCATGTTGCTACAATATCACGCCCCATACATTCCTGCTTATCTTTCTGTATGAATTCGAAATGTTAACCACTGCAGTCAGGAAGCTATATTTGACACTTATTGCCAACCCATTGTGCACCGGCTAATTGGTTTTGAATTGGTTTTCTCCAATGCCAATAAGTGTATTAAATAATTAAACATCATTTGCATAGTGTGATATGAAGCTGCTGCCTTGCAGAGGGCACATAGGGAGAAAGCATATGTGCTCATTTAAATTTATACTGAGGCAGTGTTTTGTGAAGGATCTGTTTTCAGCAGACAAATAGCTCAGGTGTAAATCTGTTGTTTTAAATGCTGTTTTACCATGGATAAGAAAGAAATCGGTTTTACTCTTGCCGAGAGTTGGCATAATGACAGACTGGAGAACTGATATGAGAGGTAGGACATTTGCACCCATGTGGCAATAATTATATTAAGACAAACTCAGAAATATTGTTCAGAAATATGTCACACACATCCTTGTACAAATATTTGGCAGGGAGCTAAGCATATTTGTAATTGTGATATCTGCAAACAAGCTACTGGAACTAGATAGGATCTGTTCTACAAAGCACAGAAAATTTTGTATGCTTTTCAAAATTCAATAAAATGTAAAAAACCCACTTTAATGTAACTATAATTGTTAAATTTACTGTAGACAAAAACATTTTATGTTTTCATTAAAAAACATAATTGTATGGACTGCCGCACAGGAAGAATGCCCTGGGATTTATTCCTGAGTCAGGTGTCCTGGGGTCTTTCTGCATGAAGTTTGCATGTTCTCTCTCTATCTGCGTTGGACATTTAGAAGTCTAATTGGTGTCTCCATTAGAGCTGACACAAGATTGGTAAGTGTCATTTGACGTAACCCACAGAGCACATCGGTGTAGCCAACCACTGCATTGCGAAGGCATATGCATGAAATGGCATAATAACAGAAGATCTTACATGCAAATAATAATTTGACTTCTTTTTCTTTCGGCTTCTTGCTTCATCATGTATCGCCACAGCAAGTCAAACATCAACGAAGAACTCGCATCATTGATTTGGCAAATGATTTACGCCGGATGCCCTTCCTGACGCAAACCTCATCATTTACCCGTGCTGGGGACCGTCACTAGAAATATGCTGGCTCGTGCTGTCTAATGGCTGGTTTACAAAAAATAATTTAAATAATTAAAAATAAGAATTTTAAAATAACAGCTTGCACAAAGTGCCTGCTGATACAGATTACTTGAGCTGCACTCTCTCTAAATACTTCCTGTTAGGCATGCTATGATCCTGTGTCGAATGACTCTGCTTCTCTGTGTTCCCAGATTCACTATCGGCCTTGTGCTGCATCTGACCAAGTGCCAGGAACACAAAAGAACACAGGAGTTCAGGCTTTGCCTCAGTTCTTTAAAAAGTATTGAACTGCAATATATGTACTATTGTTATGCAATGTTATATTGAGAACTGTTTATTTATTTTCTATTTCCATTCCTAGTTTTTGTTCCTTATATTTATTTGTGCCTTAGTTCTGGGTTTATGTTTTATTACATGCAATATATAGTCTCTGTGTTAACCCCATCCAAATGTGACACTAAGACTGTATTCAGAGAATTTCATAATGTGCAATATTTGTCTTGAAATATAACTACATTTTTACTTGAAATAATAAATAAGGTTCAGTATATAAGAACTTCCTTATATATTCTATGAGTTCTGTATACCTTTACTAAACTACTTATCATTGGGCCTAAGCATTGTTCTGTACAAGGCTAAAGTATCATTATTTAGATGTTCATTATACAGGCACTGCTGTGTGACCCTGCACATTCTGTCCTGATTTTGAAGCCTATTAAATATTCAAATCTATGTTTACTTAAACATTTTCGTTTCTATTTTGTTAAAATGCTAAAAAACCATTCACTAATTAATTTTCTTCCCAGCAGCTCTGGGCACAAGGGCAGTAACAGTACTATGCAGGTTTCCAATCCATTGTAGGACACAAACACATTAAGGGCCAATATAGAGACACCAATTCACTTAACATGCATGTCTTTGGAATGCAAGAAGAAACCAGAGCACCCGGAGAAATCGCACATTTGTGCAAACTCCACACAGAAATTTCCCAGGTTGCTTCACCCAGGGTTCAAACCTGGGTCTTTCTTTCTGTGAGGTGATAGCACTTCCACTTCCCCATAGTGCATGCCAATAAAACCATGGGGTTTCATGGGGTTAAATCCCTTTACTATAATTCTCAATATTCCTTGAATCATTAATGATAATTTTCACAGTAAAGGTAGAATGAATATTTCTTTACCTATCTTCGCTTTTCAATAATTCTGCAAGAAGTCACATAATGCCGCCAACCATTAAGGATGTTGGGGCGCTCCCTGGTTTGTGCAACAGAGAAGGGTGGCATCGTGTGACCTAATGCCACAGTGCCAATCATGTGCAAAAGCATAGCATCTGAGTCGGGCGTTATTTAAGCAGCTCAGAAGTCAGAGTCAGTGTCTCACTGTTGTTTAAAATTTTAGGGATGTAGGTACACCGAGGTGAAGAGCATGGAGGTGATATGGGGTGAAACCCGAAAGTAATCTGAGGCAGAGGATGTGGTAGATTTGGTGTCTTTATTTCATCTCTCTATTTCTCCTGTAGCGTAACCTCTGAACTGAAGATTCTAATAATTTGTATGCATGTCCATTTTTAATATACTCAGAATTAAATCTCATCTTGATCTACAGCTTCAAAAATGGACATTAACAAAGACATACCACTCAATAAATCTTTGATGTTTCCAATTAATAGCTTTTCTTCCACAACAAGAACCACCACAATCGGAAACAACGTTTGTTTATTTGTTGTTTTTCTACTTTTCTTTCTTTGTCTAAAATGTTATGCCTATGATATAGATATTTACCTATAACTGATGCATTAGCTTAGCTAGGATTAGTAAAATGTTAATCTTTAGACAAAGCATAGAGTAAATCTCTGATGTGCTTCTTTCTTTTTATTTTAATATCATACTAAATAAGCTTTAAAATGATATGTACAACAGATGAAGGTATGAAATTAAGGTACAACAGATATTAATTATTGAGGGTAAATATAAATATAGCATTGTTTGACTATTTCTTATATACAGGTGCTGGTCATAAAATTATAATATCAGGAAAACATTGATTTATTTCCATAATTCCTTTAAAAAATTCAAACTTGTATAATATACACATTCGTTACACACAGACTGATATATTACAAGTATTTATTTCTTTTGATTTGATTATGATTATAAGTGGCAACTAATAAAAAACCCAAATTCAGTATCTCAGAAAATTAGAATATTACTTTAGACCAATACAAAAAAAATCTTTTAGAAATGCTAGCCAAGTGAAGTGTATGAACATGAAACGTATCAGCGTGTACATACCTTATACATACAGTAATTCCATGAATAACAATAATATATAACAATTATAATAATTAAAAGTAAATAGGCAGACGCAAGGTTGCTGACATCTAATAAAGTAAAGAAAGTTAGATATGATCAACTATCTACTAGACAATTCAAACACAAGTTGTGCAGAGAGAAACTCCAGCAGACTAGCCCTCATAATATGAGGTATCAGCAAATAGCTTGTAACTTTTGATCGAAGTGGGCATGGTGAATCATAAGAAACTAAAAGTTAATTAAGGTACTGTGGCGTGAGACCGTTAACTGCTTTGTAAGCAAGCAAAAGTATTTTATAATTAAAACAAAATTTGACCGATAGCCAGTGCAGTGTGGATAAGTCAGGGGTGATATGCTCATAGTTCCAGGTTCTAGTAAGGATTCTGGCTCCTGCGTTCTGGACTAAGTGTTGTTTGTTTATGCACCTACTAGAACAACCAGACAACTGGGCATTACAGTAGTCCAACCCAGAGGTAACAAAAGCATAGACAAGTTTTTCTCCATCATTCAGTGCCAGATTCTCATCTAAGGATCTGGACTCTAACAAATCAATTATCCAGCTAGAGACAGACTTCCCTTGAGTATTGACTGGGATCGACTGTGCCTGGGATTTCCACAGGCTGAAGTAGCACGGCATTTGAAACTCATTTTCAGAGGTTGGAAAAACTGCATCGGACACCCTGGAGCTCTTTCCACAAGCTAAACCAGTATGGGTCATTAATAATTTCTCACCAAATTAAATCATTTGTCTATTTTCATTCTCTAAATTATTGTGTTTGTTAGGAAATTCCTCTCTGTCCTTTTGATCAAACACACTCACACCTTTGTAAGCACATGCAACCGTATGCTCAGACACATACCAACCCATACACATACATACTTAGCCAAGTTAAAATATAAATCAAATCAAATCAAATTTTATTTGTCACATACATAGTAATACACGGTATAACCTGCAGTGTAATGCTTTTTCGACAGTCTGCCCACATCAAAGCTATCAATAAAGATTCAATAAAGATTAAAGCTATCAAAAAATATATATAGAAAAAATATGTATATACGAGAGAAAAATAAGTTAAAAAAATAAAAAATAAAAATATAGAAATATAGAGAACCAGAATATACAGAATAGTTTTGTATATATATACTTATATACATATATACATATATGTATATATACGTATATACGTATATATATATATATACGTATATATATATATATACGTATATATATATATATATATATATATATACGTATATATATATATACACATCTTTATATGTGAAGAGAAATATTTGTGTTATTGTCCATGAGCCATTGTTGTGTATTGTAGTGTGATGTAATGTGTTTGAGTGTGTCCTACATAAAAAAAATTATTTTCGAGAATATTAAGTGAATGCTCGTCCAGTCTTCTGCACATCAATTAATCTCCAAGTCAATAAATTAACTCCTTTGATTTTCCTTAAGTGTCGATTCAGCTCATTCCACAACACAATAACAAAATTTGTATTAGATCTGATTTGTTAATAAACCTTGACTCATGAATGAGATTAAACATTGATGCCTATGACTAATTAAATTCAAAGACGTAGTTGGTGCCCCTGTTGATATATTCATACATAACTTGAATATTATTGTTTTTACCAAAATCCCCTACACTCCTCTTTTGCTCCTCTGATTCCTGCAGCCTCCTCTCTGTGTAATCTGAGTCCTAGGATCATTTAGATTTTTACCGCATTAAAACTATTTTTAAAAGGTGGAATACAGAAATTATTAATGAATGAAATGAAGTCGACAAAATAATCTTTAGAAACGTTATACTGCCTGCAATGAAAACAACATAGATGTAACATGTACTGCATATTTATGTTTTTTATTTTGCATTTTCCACATTTTTCTGCTTTGGGGTTGTTCAAAAAAAAAATATATATATATATATATATGTCATCTGCAACACAATAAAAAAGTTGGAAATCTCGCCAGAGGAGTCATGAAAGCAGCATGGCCTTTAATGTGGGAGTTACTGCTAGAGTTTCAGGGTTTTGGCTCATTACTTCAAACAATCCATCGTCTGTATGAGCACAGTGAGTGTGAAAAACACTGTCTTATAGGATGCATTTTTTAGGGTTGCCAGGTGTCCCAGTTTTAAACACAGTTTGTCAAGAGTGTCAATAAACTCCTTGAGTTATCATCATCCCATCACTAGTTTGAGGACCAAAGAGGTGTCCAGTATAGTTACTCGGATTATTCGCAAATCATTTTCAGCCTTTTTTAAAGCATTCACAGTTTATTTTATTTATTTTAGTACATGTTTGCACTGTGAAGAAATGGCTTTTAATCTCATTGTACATGTGTATAGTGATAATAAAGGCATTCTATTCTATTCGGTTCATACCACAGATATAAAAATGGCTTTTGGGGATTTTTTTTTTAAGACTGATATTCACATGACAGACATTTTCAGTGCCTGAACTGCAACCTTTAAACCCAGCTTACTGGGTGGAATTATCTGAAATTGCAGCATTAACATTATCCTGTTGACAATCATGTAAGATGTGGCAGCCCTGGCCAGACAACCCCTAATTACTAATTCTCCTGACTTTTTCAGGCAGCATGATATCTTTCAACTGAGCTCTCCAGGCTGCATAGAACAATTAACCTAACAATATAAAGACCGGTTAAAAATAAATTTCCTAAGAGTTATTGTATTATATGATGATATTTCTCTTTAACACTTCAGAGAACTCACTTTATTTATTACAGTGAAATAAAATGTAAGTATATTCTAACACTGAGCACGTACCAGTCATTTTCAGAAGTTTGAAAGAGCACCAATTGAGGAGCACTAGAAAGCAGAGTTAGGGCTCAAAATGTCCTGAAGAGGCTGTAATAAGTCGAGATAAATGTCATCACAGTAAGTGAGCTGGAGGGGTTGAGTACTCTGGGACAAACGGACTCTAGGGAAGTAAAATATGACTATAACTACAACAGAGAGCCCAGGGCTGGGACTTAACACAAGAACTGTGTATCACCCTCTATTCACCTAGATATTAGCCTGAAGTGGAGTTTAACTAATGTACCTGTCAGTCCACTTAAAGCAAACACACATACTCACACATTCTCAAACACTCACACCTGTTCATATGAGACGAAAGCTCCTAAGACATTACGTTTACACAGCTGTCTCAACAACTTGCATCACCATGATATACGCACACTATGAAAGTCTGCCCAAGCCTTGCTATCTGTACACTCAGTATAGTAACTTCCACATTGAACTTATAAATTAGGATTGAATACTTTTTTCTTCTTTCGGCCTCTCCCGTTTACCAGGGGTCACCACTGTGAGTCAGTATCTTCCACCTCACCTCACCTGTCTTCTGCTTTCACACCAACTAACTGCATGTCTACATTAACCACATTCATATATTTCCTCATTGGTCTTACTTTCTGCCTCTTGCCTGGCAACTCCATCTCTAACATCCTTCTATCAATATATCCATTGTCCCTTCTCTGCACGTGTCCAAACCATCTCAGTCGGCCCTCTCTAACTTGTCCATCCTGGTCCTCAACATCTTAAGCTCTGCAACCTTTAGCTCTGCTTTCTGTCTCTTAGTCAGTGCCACTGCACAACAAGGCTGGTCTCACTACTCTCGGACAGAATCCACTTTTGCTGCAACCCTTTGGTCACACATCACTCCTGAAAGGTTTTCTATCCATTCCATCCTGCCTGTACTTTCTTCTTCACCTCTTTTCCGCACTCCCCATTTCCTTGGATAGTTGATTCCAAGTATCTGAACTCCTGCACCTTTGTGACCACTTCTTCCTGTATCCTGTCCTGTCTTATGTATTCCGTCTTACTACAGTTGACTCAATCCACACTGTTTTGTGGGCTAGTCAGTGCCTACTCGGAATCTATGGGAGAAATGACAAGAACAATCCTAAACAGGGTGCCAATCTAGCATGCATGTTGTTGGAATGCGGGAAGACGCCGGAGCACCCAGAGAAAATCCCCACAAACATGCAAGTGCCACACAGAAATTTCAATCAAACCCGGGTCTTGCCGCCCTTTTTGTCAGTGTGCCATTGTAAAAAGGGCTTTAGAAATAAAATAAAATATTAATTGATTAGAATGGTCCTTTTTGTCGTGCCTTTTTTGTCACGATTTACACTGAGTAATGGTTCATCCATTATGCCTCTAAATACAAAGTCAATGCTTAACATAATGCTTATTTTGTTATGTTTGTTGTACAGTAATGTTTTAAGTGGCATTTGTCAAGGTAACTCTCTGCATTTGTTGGAAATTTGGATATCCCCTGCCTATCGTCTCTCTTTAAAAACAGAACCTTTTGAGGATACATTGTTTTTGCACATTCTGCTTTTAATCATTATACACATACTGTTTCCCCACTGCTTGTTAGATATAATGAAGTCATATGCTTAATTTATACATTTCATATACATTTATACATTTTGGTCAGTGTTTTTACTGCTGTTTTCAGAGAGAGAGAGAGAGAGAGAGAGAGAGAGAGAAAAAGAGAAAGAGAAAGAGAAAAAAATTCAGGTGAACACACAGATATACACATACTGTAAAATCCAAAGGTCTTGGGAGAGAAGTAAATTTTTTGTAAGAATGAACCTGCACATTAACAGACAAAGACACATTCACTCACTGAGAGTAGTAGAGAGAAAAAGGAATGGTCGGTAAGGGTTTTAGAGCTTATCCTCTGGTTATTTTAATTGACATTAAGAGATGAAAAACTATATTTTTAACAAGCATTTCTTCTTTTTCTGACCCCTTTCCAATCCAAACTCCTGTTCCTCTCCTCTCCCTCCCTGTTTTTCTGTGTCAAAAATGCATCTGCATGCATTCACAATGTCATATACTGTACATATGCCCAAAAACAAAGCCCAAACAAGCAAGAGAACAGCACATAGATGGCTGTCACTTCTGAGATAGCATCAGGGTGAGTAGGAGTAGGAACCAGAGATGAGAAAGGCTAATGATATCCTGGGCTGCTAACATTGAATCATCAACCCATGCTGTCTCTCTCACCATAATAACCATAGAGAGAAAGATAAATATGCAATCGTTTGCATAAGATTTTTAAAGAATAAGAAAACCGATAGCACTGCTTTTTTCTTTCAGATTCTGTTTTTAGGTGTTAAATTAAAAACAATCTCTCTGCTGTGTCCTCTTGTATATCTCATTGCTAAAATTTCCTCAATGTCTCTCCGCTTTATTCCCATGACTGGCTCACTGCTCTATCCTATATGTGGCTCTATAGCCACATTCTCCTGTCTGTTTCAGCTGCATACTGCTACCCGTCTCTCTGCTCCATTTACTTTAATTTCAGTAAAGCTGCTTTATGACAATGTCCCATTGTAAAAAGCACTATAGAAATACAATTAAATTGAAATAAATCTAATTAATCAACTGTCACTTGTCTGTCCAACAAATTAAATACATGTGCATGCTCAGTGTTGTCATCAGTCATAACCATTCATGGCTTCTTTGAACGCCATACATTTTTACACATTTCTTCACAACAAAACACTTTCTCTGTACTTGATAATGATTGGCACCAAACACCATGCAGACACCGCTGCAGGCTGCTCTTTTTCCGTGCAAATCACAGGTGGGCTGCTTTTGAACTGATGATCAAATCATTTAAACTGAGCGACTGAGTATACTGTGAACATTTATGGAAAGAACTGGAAGACGTTTTAATATAAACAGAGTGCGGATGATTTTTGATGCTGTATTTAGACTAGTTTCAAGTTTTCCTATGTATGCTCTCACATTTTGTGTAAATTGTTGCATTCTTGAGACAAACTGTCCTATCCTGCACTGAAGCTGTCTTCTCTGTAAGTTCAGGTGTGGCACTCAGATGCAGTAGATTGATTTGCAAGGAGAGATATTGCTTGATGTGCTCTGACAGGACTTCCTCAAGACATGAACAGACACACACATACACACATACACACATATATATATATACTCACACATCCATTGTCACATAGAGTGAAAGCCGTTTGACAGAATTTGCCCATCTTATAGCAGTGAATCCGGTGCAGCAGCGCTGTCACTTCCATCACTCTATTTTCAGCCTATTCCTCCACGTGGCATAAAAAGATCATAGATAAAGCCCATAATTTTATTTTAATCAAACCGTTCTTTTGAGTCTAACTGCTGGGATTCAAGGTTTCAGAGTTTACCCATTGTAAACAGGATATGGTTCTAGTAACTATGTTTTCAGAGGTGTATTAAAAATCAAGGGATGGCACAATATCACAGAGTGTACTGCTGTTGCCTCACAGAAAGAGGTCCCAGGCAACAGGGGTTCTCTTTGGACATTGCATTGTCTCCCTATGTCAATGTGGGTTTTCTCTGGGTGCTCTGGTTTCTTCCCACAGTCTAAAATATATTTTAGGATAACTGGTCTCTCAGATTTGCCCTTCATTTGTGAGTGTGAGTGTACAGTTTGTGCCTTAAAATAGAGTGGTGTCCTGTCTAGAGTTGTTCTTCCATGCGGTCTATGTTGCCAGCTAGGCACCAACGCAGATTTAACCAGATCAACTCAATTAGTTATTAGTCGGGTAATAGTTAATTATTAATAAGGAGGGGAAAAATCGTATAAATTAAAATGTTAAATGGTAAGGCCATTATTAGCCTTACTAGTAATATGTTCTTCATAATCTAATTACATTTAAAATACATAAAACATTACCCAATTTTATTTATATAAAATGAGCTTTATTTCCTCATCATTTTTTAAAGGTTAAAATGATAATCTCAGTCATTCAGCTCTTGAACCAATAAAATGAAGCTTCATTTTAAATTGACCTGCAAATGTCCATAAAGTCATAAAACCAGAACAACCCAGCCAGTAACATAGGGTGTAAACTGACCATTCATGCAAAGCTTGCAGAGAAGGATGACACTTTTCAAAGTAAAGAGGAATTACGAATATAGGTAACTCTGTGGAGAATTGAATGCTAAGACCTCTCATCTGCCAAGTCAAGCATCCAAGTAACTGCTAGAATAAAAACTGCAATTTTTCTTAGTTTAGCTTGGGGCTTGAGTTCATATTATTTTTCAGCACTCATCATTTCTGGGGCAGCTAAGAACTTCATGGATGAGGAAATAGCTAAGAAATTGAAAATCTGTCTTGTCCGACTGAAAAGTCCATTTAACATTCATGCCTTCTGATACAATAGGAAGAACAAAGAGCATTACTAAGCACAATTCTACAAATCCATGCATACACATCTTACACAGTGGCATTAATCTTTCTTCAAATCAAAAAATCTAATCACTTTTTTGTCACATGCATAGTAATACACAGCATAACAGCATACAATTGCATATAAATGCTTTAAATGAAAGTCTCACACAAAATGTAAAGTTCACAGAAATTGTAATCTAAATTAAAAGTGCAAAAATGCAAAATATACTAAATTTAAAAGAATATTCTAATATAATAATATGTACAAATGCAAATGAATAGATTTATAAAATTCAGATATAAAATATGAGCAAAGAATACTCTTATAAGTCAAATTTTAACATAGAAATCTTAAATATAAAACTATAATTGCTGTTATATTCTGTAGTGTGTTTGTCCATTTGTGTGTGTTTTTATGTGTAAGTCTTAGCATTCTAGTCCCTGTCTCCAATCTGGCCAAATGATGGCTTGTTGAAAGAAGTTCCTCCTCATTCTCAGTTAAAACAGTCTATTGTTGGGATGAGATGTTTAACAATCTTACTGTGCCTTAAATCTTCACATCCTCGTATTGTATAACACACAAAAATAATTCTCTGAAACATTTACAAATCTCTTCTTAGTGAAATAATTATCAACGCAAAATCAACCAAATAACCTACACATAGTTCATAGGATTATGTTTTAACCACACATCAATCATGGCCACAGAAACCAGAACAATGGATAAAAAATGTGCTGATTATCGATTATCGATTTGTCCTGCATAAAACGCTCACTTTTGCAGTAGCTACAGGGAATTTCTTCAGGCAGAAAAAGTGCTCCAGCTGTGCCTTGAATGTAGGGGCTTTGCCAGTTATATACCATTATTCCATGCTACAGGTTCTGTCAGCATTAGAACATGTACAATGAAAAAAAATGCAACAAAAAATGAAAAAAAAAATTATAAACCAGGGGTTGTAAATGGATCAGCATATGGATTAATTGTTCACTATCTGACCATGATGTAAATAAACCAACTGCAATTTGCAAAATTGAGTATTTCAGTGGAAACAAATGTTACCAGTGTTCTCAGTCTCTAGAATTCTGTTCCATCTTTGCCTTTCATGCTCATAGATGACATAATGTAAATCAAATAAAAATACATCTGCTGAGGAAATTCTCAACTATCTCTGGTCCTCCCTCATATCAGAAGTTGGGACAGATTCAAATATGCAGATTGAGCAGGAAGAGAGTTTTTTTTTTTTTCACATGTGCATTTATACAGCCTTCTATTCACTCATTGGTTACTCTTCACCTATGTATTCCACCCTATTGGTTGCCTTTTCATACTTACATTCCATGTCTATCTGTTCCTATCCCTCTTACTGGTTTAAAGTATCTCTGTAAGGCACAAACATCGTTCACTATATCTGCTAAACTCTATTATCTTTATCTGCTAAACTCTACAACATCCATACTTGTATGTATTTTATGCTTTAAAGCAGAATTCAACAGTAAGATGATCAAAAGATCAAGATATATTGGTCATAGAATCAGGTGAGGAGGTTGTTTGCCCAAATTAATTTAAAGAGCTTTTACACTTCTTTCAGTGCTTTATTATTGCTTTGACTGTTTTTTCATCTTCAGCCTTTTTTAATCTTTATATTTGTATTTGTATTTATAATGATCATTGAGGAAGAAATGGAAGTAATGGGAAAACTTCTCTTATTTGCCTAATATTTCTTTTATTTTTGCTCAATATTTGTCTAAATAATTTTCTTTCTTTTGAGTTCTACTTATTTTCTTAAGATTGATTATTGATCAGTCAGTTCATTCCTAAGCAAATCTGTGCAGCCAACTATCGCAAAGAGATGATGGCATATGACATGACTGAGGCATCTTGAATTGCCATCTGGTGCTATTGCCATCTGATAGTGGCAACTGTTTTTTTCCAAATATTTATCCAGTCAAATTGAGATCACAGATCATATTTATAAGAGAGTCCAAAAGTTACAAAAAAAAATATGCTAACACAGAAACATATTATAATAATACAAAACAAGAGTTAAAAAAAACAAATCTTACCTAAAACGTGTACATAAAAACTCCATCAACTTTTAAACTGCTCAGCAGTACAGTAATATGAAGCTGAAGTTGATTTATTTTGTAGGTTGCTTCTGGCATAATTCAAAATCTGTAAAATAACAGCTGACTATATTTTCTAACCATACATGACTGACTCATGGGTGAACAACTGTTAATTTAGGCATCGCTACTAGCCAAATATTTTACTGTTAGCAAACAAGCTCATAATGTCAACAAGGGCACTTGAATGTGATTTCAATATCTAAGTATCTGAACTGTAAATTGGTTCACAGTAATGTTCTTGTATTTGCACACTATTTTTTGTAATGATTCCTTTTCACAGTAGCCTGTCAAAATATTTAGGTTTATCTTTAGGGATACTTGAGAATAAAATATTGAGAGCATTTCTAGTATGTATACACCACTATATTGCATTCAGCATAATTACCCCACATTGAGCATGAAAATAATAAGCAAGGCTCTCAGATGCCAACTCTATTATATAAAGTTTCATTTCTCCCTTAGACTCCAGTATAAATATTGCCCTCTCCTATTTATTTATAACCAGTGATAAAATGTTGGATGTTTATTCTCAAAGTGGTAACATGTGGTTTAATTAGTGTGATAAAGTATTACTGCTCTGAATTGCTATAATTGTTATTCATATAATTACAATTTGAGTGTAAGAATGTGATTTAAACGTGCATAATTCGATGTGATAATTGTGGGTCTAGCCCTCTGCATGAATTATAATATTTGATGCTGTTACAAATGCAATGCTCACTATATGAAACATTTTGAATCTTGAGAAACAGATTATTTATACACACTTAGACTCATCTAAATGTAGTTCCTGCAGCTATGGAATGCACAACAATATTGTTTCGCATTTAGCATTCATAAAAGCTGCTAGTAGGAGGAAGCAGGTGTGTACATCAGAAGTTCAATAACTCCAGCCCGAACACATTATTTGCAGATACGTTACTATAAAATGACAACTTCATTCATATTACCATATTTCTTAGAGTGCACCTGACAGCTGCTTGAGTTTGGTGTCTTAACATGAGAAAACAAACAATAATGATTAAAGATGGTACTTTAAGCATCTCTTTTGTGTGTGTATGTATGTGTGTTAAAATGAGTGAAAATGATGATAGACAGGAAGAAGAACATATCTTTCTTTGGTCATTATGTCTTCTCTCCTCTGCCAACATTTAATATATATATATATATTTTAATGTCTTAATGAGGAAAGAAAAAATAATGTAAACGTGCACAACAGGGTAGCACTCAAGCAGATGATGCATGGAGAGAGAAAGTGATAAAAAAGAACGAAACTCAAGGAGAGGTCACAGAGTGCCCCTGCTGAGATTATTTTAAAAGAAAATGAACATAACCAATTACATATATTTTGAATGGATGAAAAAAGAGACATTTGCAGAATGGGTAAGGCCCAGAGTCCAGGGCCACTGGCAGCAGTACTCAGGTAGGACATGTGCACTTGCGTTAAAAAAATGGGCTGTACACCCACATAACAGCACAATGACACAGTTATTGGAATCGTCCTCAAGAGGGCCCCTCCCACTAGTTGCTGCCTGTAGCCAGTCAGCGAGGTTTGCAATACCTGCAGCAGCAAAATATAACCCTTAAGCAAAAATGCAGTGGAGTTTTTTATCAGGAAGCCAGAAAAGAAAGAAAGGGGAACATAAGGAAAAAAGACACAGGTAAGCAATATATTCGCTAAATTAGACCTTTGTCTTGTACAAATGGTGTTTAGTATCAGGTAGGCTAGCAACAAAATATATGGGTAATGTTTATATTAGCTACCTGCCTGGGTACCTGCCTATCCTAGAACAGTTAGTGCAGCGTTTTTCACGACGTTGATAAAGGTAGAGTAATTTTGTCTCACTGAGCTGTCAATATTGACCTCTTCCAATATGCTAACCTTGTTATTAAAAGGTCACACATATTTTTTCACTGGACATTTAAGATTTTTGAATATGGGGTCCTACAAATGTCTATACATTTGGGACTCCATTTAGGGAAAAAAAAATTTCTCGACCCCCACCACATATAAAACCAGCATCATCAGAAGTGCTGCATTAAGTAGATCCACTGTTTCCAGGTCCATACCAAAGTTAGTTTTTTAGTCCACCCTTCAGAATCTTAAACTTTCCCAAAATATATGGCTGTCGCACAAGGTTGAAGTAAACAGGCTATAAATAACAAAGAAACTGAGTATACGAACTGATAAAACTTCCTCCCTAGGATTGTGCCTGGGCTATGACTATGTTTGCCTGTAAATGTACATTATGTCTACTTGTGTCTGTCTCTGTGTCACTGTCTATGTGTCTGTGTGTGCTTGTTAGCACAGCTATGCCTGTCTCAGGGGGTGTGGCCGCCCCGGAAACACGAACCACTGTAAACGTGCACCTGAATTCCATTTTCACCTTATTAGTTTCTCTAAATTGGAGCATCTGTGTTTTTCATAATTTTTGTACAGGATAGCAACTCCAAACTGTCCGGTTCATAACACACTTTAAGCCCAGCCATTAGTCCGCGACCCCGTTGTGGATCAAAGTGGAAGATAATGGATGTAACTAGTTACAAAGAACATCCTTTATATTTTAACGCTGTAAATGTTTACGGCAGATTGTCTACAATCAGACACTTTTAACTTGCCTAGATCACACATGCACACATGTAATGTGTATAGATAATAATTAATTTTGACAGAAGATACTATATAAAAGGACCTGCAATCTAAAAACAGGCTAGAACGCAGTTGCATTAGAATTCACCAGCAAAAATGATCAGCAGCTAAAAAAAATTCAAAGAACACCCAGGACTTTTTTGTGTGTATATGTGTACATAAGTAAGAAGATGATAGACAGGAAGAAAATATATCTATATCCGCTTCGTACACCTAGTCTTCTTTGCCAATGCTTCTCAGAAGTATTTTATTAAGTCTTAAGAATAAAGGAAAGAAAATGTTTGCACAATAGGGCAGCATTAAAGCATTCTCACTTTACAGTCGCTAACTGTAAGATTTCTTAATTTCTCCTTCCATTGTTTTGCTGAAATTACTTAACTGATTATTTATTCTTCCACCTTCTGACACTCAGGTTGAATATGTCTAACAGATAAGCCAAGCCAGAGCAAACTGCACGTTTCTGCACGTCCCTTGGCTAATGGTCCTCAAAGTGATATATTAGTCTCCTTTGATAACACCCTAATCACTCCGTCTATAGAAGCTTGTAGTCTTGTAGTAGTCTTCGACAACCAGCTTTGTTCACAGCTCATGTTACCAACCTGACTTGGTCATGCAGAGATACTTATTTAGTCTCCTGTCATCTCAAGACCAGACTACTGCAACTCTCTCCGAACTGGCCTCCCCATATGTATCATCAGGAACCTGCAACTAATTTATAATTTTGCAGCATGTCTTGTATTCAACCTTCCCTTGCTGTTGCAGGCTTCATGTAGCTGCTCAGGTCAGATATAAATCATTGATAATTTCCTACAAAACTAAAAATCTTCCGGCCGCTCCCTGCCTGATGACAAAGGTCAATGCCTTTTGCGTACCCAGAGAATTTCATTTCCAAAATACCTTCATCCAGGACACATAGAAGACAATCATCCTATGTGTATTCTTTCCATGGCACCTTGTGGAATGAACTTGCCTTGACTGTTTAAACAGCAGAACCACCTCAGACAAGTGCACTTAACTGAGCACTAACTTTGCATCTATTATAATTACAGCTCCTCACATAAGTTACTGTGTCTTGTTATTTTTCTTGCCAGTTTTGCATAGTTTTGCAATAATAACTTTTTAATTAGGTAAGAATTGTCGAGCCTGTAATTGTTATATTGAAGTCATATGAATTATTTCTGGCAGTATACTAGTTCTGTAATTATTGAAACAATTAGCAAGGATAAAGTAAAAAAAAGCTTTAAAAAGGATGAAGGGAATAGCAGTCGGACCTGATGACATACTGGTGGAGGTATGGAAATGTAAAGAAGAGATGGGAGTGTTGTTTTTGACTAGATTATTCAATGCGATTTTTGAAAGTGAAATGATGCCTAAGGAATGAAGGGAAAGTGTACTTGTACCGATTTATAAGAACAACGGTGATGTGCAGAGTTGTAGCAATTACAGGGGCATAAATTTCATGAGTCACACAATGAAGATTTGGGAGAGAGTTGTTGAAGCTAGGCTTAGACAATCAGTGACTGTAGCAGTATGGTTTCATGCCAGGAAAGAGCACCAAAGATGCGATGTTTGCTTTGAGAATGCTGATGGAGAAGTGCATTCAGAAAGAGCTACACTGTGTCTTTGTGGATTTAGAGAAAGCTCGTGGTAGGGTGCCAAGGGAGGAACTGTGGTGGTGTATGAGGAAGTCCGGAGTGGCTGAAAAGTATGTTAGATTGGTGCAGGACACGTATGAGAACAGCATGACAGTAGTGTGATGTTCTGTAGGAGTGACAGATAGCTTCAATGTAAAGGTGGGCTTGCATCAAGGATTGGCTCTGAGCCCCTTCTTGTTTGCTTTGGGGATGGACAGATGACATGTTTGAAGATGACATTGTGATCAATAGTGAGAGCAGAGAAGAGCTAGAATAGAACTTGGGGAGGTAAAGGTATGCTCTGGAAAGTAGAGGAATAAAAGTCAACATTTGTAAGACATAATGCGTGTGTGTGAATGAGAGGGAGGAAGGTAGAACAGTCAGGCTACAGGGAGAAGTGGTCACAAAGGCGCAGGAGTTCAGGTACTTGGGATCAACTGTCCAGGGAAATGGGGAGTGTGAAAATAGGTAAAAAAGAGATTAAAGGCAGGATGGAGTGGATGGAAAAAAGTATCAAGAGTGATGTGTGACAAAAGGGTGGCATCAAAAGTGAAAGGAAAGGTATATAAGAGAGTAGTGAGACCAGCCTTTTTGTATGGTGTGAAGACAGTGGCACTGACTAAGAGACAGGAAGCAGAGTTGTAGGTTTTTTAGCTTAAGATGTTAAGATTCTCATTGGGAGTGACCAGGATAGACAGGATTAGAAATGAGAACATCAAAGGGACAGTACAGGTTGTAAAATTGGGAAACAAAGTTAGAGAGGGCAGACTGAGGTGGTTTGGACATGTGCAGAGGTGGGACAGTTGATATATTGGTAGGAGGATGTTAGAAATGGAGCTGCCAGGCAGAGACAGAGAG
The DNA here is from genome assembly GCA_028565295.1 of Aspidoras spilotus. NCBI lineage: Eukaryota > Metazoa > Chordata > Actinopteri > Siluriformes > Callichthyidae > Aspidoras > Aspidoras spilotus. Next base: position 2,509,588 of record JAOUQV010000029.1, on the reverse strand, counting down.
GAAGACCAAAGAGGAGATATATGGATGTGGTCAATGCAGACATGCAGGTTGGCGTAAAATCAGAAGATCAAGGGGACAAAGTGAGGTGAAACAGATTGATTGGCTGTGGCGACCCCTGAATAAGGGAGAGGCCGTAAGAAGGAGAAGAAGAAAGTATACAAATTGATTCCAAAAAAATTGGGACAAGTTTAAACATTTGATATGTCATCTATGTTCTATTCTGAATAAAATATCTAATTTTGAAACTTCCAGATTATTCCATTCCATTTTTATTTACAGTTTGTACTTTTTTCCAGCTTTTTTGAATTCGGGTTTGTACAATTTGTTCTTTGTCCGAAATTTTGTGGAATTGGGTTTGTATTTGAATGCTGTAAATTTGTCTTATTTTATGCCGTTACATTTGTGAGTCTGCACATATATACATGTGCACACATTGTGAAAAGACAGCATTTTAACAGAAGATATAACATGGACACCATTAATCAACTTTCTAAATACTGTGTCCTCATGCATAATGCAACAACTTAGAGGTGAGTCATTTTCTAATTTATTCATTATTATACTTAGAGCCAAAGCCTAATATAATTTAATTTCTAAAGCGAAACTTGTTCTATGCCTTGATCTTTGAATCAGTAATACTCTATCTCAAACTTGCTAAGAGCCTTCATATAAAATATGTTTAATGTGCAAACACAAGTGTAAGGAAACCAGATTATTCAAAAGAGAACACATTTATCTGAATAAATCCTGCTGCTGTTCCCATCTTTATATTTGACCACAGCTGCACTCAAACTAAAACTGTTGTAAAAGCTCCTTGCAATAACAGCTGCAAGAGCACATTACCTAGTTAATTTCGCTGGCATAAGCAGTTAGGTCAGCAATCTTATAAATAAATCATGTTGAAGTTTGTTGTGACAAGCACACATATGTTAGATCATCTCTGGCATTTTGACTTGAAATCAAAGAAAAATTAAATGTTATTTCCTTTGCTCCTTTTGATACTAGGTATGTCTATTATTAGATAGAACGAAACATAATAAATTGGAGTTTGTTAAATATTGTATTTACTCACCAATATGTGTTTTAAATAAGTAAATAATACATTAGGAAATGTTAAATCCTGCACCTAAAAATTCACTTAGCACCCCCCATTTCCCTCTATATGTTAGATAACAACTTATGAGCTTTTCACTGGGGCCATCATCCAGGCATCTTTTGTGTTTCGCTGAATTACGCTTACGACACCTCCAAGAGACTCAGCAATGAGATCTGACATCCGAGACCTTTAAGCCCAGTCTCTATTCCCTATACATTTCTCACCTGAAACACTGACCTTCCCATAAGATCTACCTTCTATAGTCACCAACATGCTAACCCTACACACAAACAGCATTATGAGCATGCATACTTATACACTGGCATCATTAATACATGCTCAATGTTTCCATGTTGCCTACAGCTACTAAAAGCTTCAACTCCTATGCTTCAGCTAATTTAGCATTGCTAGCACTCTTTTCCCCACTACTTGGAATGTCCGGTTCCTTTACGAAAATGGACATACAGTTTTCCTAAAGACTATTCTGATATCACTCAATGAAGGATGAGTTTCCCTACAGAGTCTGGTTCTACTGAAGGTTTGTTCAGTATCGTTTTAGGAAGTATTACATTGCCACTTACATAAATTTCACGATTTAATTCTATATTTAATTTCTGTAAACCTGTTTTGTGATAATGTGCCATTGTAGAAAATCTGTATACAAATACTATATTAATATTAATAATAATTAATATTACTGTTTACTGCACTTTATATTGTTTTTTATGTAGACACACATTCATTTTTTAAGACATCTTTTCCTGACAACATGTTTTTGCATGTAAATAGGACTAAAGCTAAGTTGTTACCGAACGTTTTGGAGAATGTGACACAGATTTTCTTGAACCCAGGATCTGTCTGCTGTGAGGATACAGCACTATCCCTGCGCCACCATGCCACCCAGATGCATTAACATTTTAATGAAAAATTAACAGTGTTTATAAAAGATTAAAATTGTATATATTTCATCATAATGGTGCCTTGCTGCTGATTAATTTTTATATATTAATAAATATAAATGCTATATAACTGATTGTTTCAACTGGAGTTGATTCTGCCACTTCTATGTATAAATCCATACATTAAATGCCAAGACAGTAGCAGAGAGAGGAAATGAATTCAAAAAGTCAAAGTTCAGTTGCAATCTTACTGTCAGAATGGTGTTGCATTACACCTCACTAAATTAGTTTCAAGATCTTGGATAAAGGTGAAGCGAAGCTACATCTGAATAAAACATTTGGCTTTTGCAAGCTTTGTCAGCACGGGAAATTGTCTGAAAGAACCCAAATTTAGTAGTGAAGTAGTGAGATGCAGAGGGAAAGTGAGGAATAATACGTTATGGATTGAAGCTGTCACTCCTGTTTCAATGCAGTGAATGCATTTGCATTGCAGTAGATGAACGAATTGCAGACTTTTGACCAAAAGCACTGTGTTGCATTTTAATACAGCGGAGGTATAGATTGAGAATGCCAACAACAAAAAAGTTGTCACAGAAGACATTTTGAGAGCCTTTTGTCTTTGTAACTAGAGATACTTTGGACTGAACTGGGTTATGGACACCTGGCATGATTATCACGTCACTTACGCTTCCGACCCAAAATAATATAATGGAATAATATTACTGTGACTTGTCTCCCAGCTGTTATGGACGAGACAGCTTCTATTAGCACTAGCAGTGTGACGGCATTGTCTATCTCTACGTCGGAACAAATGACATCTCAAACCGCCACAGCAAGGTCCTAAAGTAACACTACTACACACTTCTGGGTCCCGCATGGAAAAAGACAGATGCATAAAGTACAAATTGTAAATAAAACTGGAATGCAACAATGTAGAAGTTTAAAATTCTATATTTTATTCAGATTAGAACATAGATGCTATATAAAAAGTTCATAGATGACATATCAAACTGAAAATTTGTATCATTTAAAGAGAAAAAGTAAATGATTTTAAATTTCGTGACAACACCACTTCTTAACAAAGTTTACCACTGTAAGATATCCCCTTTTCTCTTTACAACAGTCTAAAAGTCTAGAGACTGTGGAGACACGTTGCTCAAGTTGAGGTATATAAATGTTAACCCATTCTTGTCTAATGTTGGATTCTAGTTCAACTGTCTTAGGTCTTTTTTGTCGTATCTTCCGTTTTATGAAGTGCCAAATGTTTTCTATCAGGACTGCAGGCTAGCCAGTTTAGTACCAGGACCCTTCTTCTACACAGCCATGATGTTGTAATTGATGCAGTATGTGGTTTTCATTGTCATGTTGAAAAATGTGAAGTCTTCCCTAAGAGACGTTGTCTGGATGTGAGCATATGTTGCTCTAAACCCTAGATATACATCTCAGCATTTATGATTTAAGAATCTCCAAATCAGTGTCATCAACCTGTGTACAAGATCCTGTATCAACATCGTACTTAAAACTAATTTTACCAGAAACAATTGAGCCGTTACTAAAATAAATGCAACTAGTCACTTAGCAGAGGTTATGTATACATATACGATAATACTATTCGTTTTTAAACCTCTAACTAGAAAAATTAACCTGAACACCAAATCTCCCTTTTAATAGTAAAGTACTAGAAAAGGTTGTAGCACAGCAGCTTTATGGGGGTTTTATGCCTCACCACAGCACAGACTCAGCACTAGTTAAAATGACTAATGACGTCCTAATAGCATCTAATCAGGGTTATGTATCTTTTCTTGTCTTGCTTGAGTTTAGTGTTACTTTTAAAACCATTGATCATAATATTCTTGCATGTTCCTAGAATAATGAAAGTTACAGCAGGTGGCAGAGCTTTCTCTTACAAATCTCCCAGTTATAAAATAGTCTTCCATGTTATGTTTGGGACTCAATTAGTTACTTGAGTGACTGCAGACAGATAAATGGATCTTGATGGCATGGTACTCCACGTGAGGGCTGTTTCCATACCATGTTATCACAGGTGTCTCATATTTGTCTAATATTATTTTTGCCAAAAAAGTGTTTAATGACAAAATTGATATTTAAATTATAGTCACAATACATTTTCTAGGGTTACTAAATATCCATATTTGAGCTTTTAAATTAGAGTATTTACTGGTAATAGCAGCCATTTAGGACATGTACTCAGGTCATGTTCCGTCCTAACCTTTCACTGGAATGTAATATGATGGGACATGCTGCATTGTTTGCATTGCCATGTGTGATATGCTGGGGTTCTGCTTACTTTGATAATTGAAACAAACCAAGCTACAATGGCTGCGGCAATTAATTATAATGCACTTTGATCATGACAAACATGATCAGACATTTGCAAACCCTTTAGAATTGTCTATATTATTCTATACATTTGGCATCAAACTCCATACAAGTCATAAAAGTTGATAAAGAAAAAAAATCAAACAAATAAGACAAAAATATTAGACTTAAATACTTTGTTTTTGTAAATCCTTTGAGGAAGATAATCCGATATTGCACTTCCTGTAAGTTAAAAAAATGTGTGAAGTTTTACAAGTAGCAGATAATTGGACGGTGTCAAGCAATAGTATGACAATCATGTGTGAGCGGATGTTTGATTTAAATAAATGAGATGTAGCAAAGACTGACCTTCAAAACATATGTTTGTGCCGGTGCTTCATAGCAGAAACAATAGTCATTTTTTAAAAATTATTGATGCTTGGAAATTCAAGCTCATTATTACCCTAATCAATAGTGATCAACCAACAGAGATAACTTTGAGCAAGGTTTTAATTTAGTTAGCTTTATCTACTCTTATGACTTGTGTCTGTGTGTGCACAGTACATGATGAAAGTGTAGGTCAAATAGGTATAAAGAAAAATGCAATCCAAATTCTTTAGAAGCTTCTAAAAGAAAAACCGGAAGAGATTTATACATTTTTCTTTGCGATGGAAACCAACACAACCCGATACCATAAGAGACCCCGTTTTTTTTTATTTGTATTTTATGTGCTTTCTGGCAGCTAGGTCCCAAAAAACTGTCTCTAACATAATTGTACAGTATTTGCTAAATAATAAAACTTAAATCTATATGTATAAAATCATTTGAGAAAATTACTGTAATTTCTTGTCATTTTTAACAGATTTTAGTTTACCTTATATCCACTATTATCTGTGTGCTAACTTATGTTTATATTCTGTTTTAGCCCCTTTTGCTGCTGTAACAACCTAAATTTCCTCTTGTTGCATAAGTAATCTTATCTTAATAGCTTTCTTCAAGTCTCTACCCCCGTATTCACCACTCTCTTCATGATGTAATATTAAGTAGTTGATAAATGCTTGATATTTGGTATCAGGTTATTGGTATGAAATCTGATACTGGTTTGTACTCCAAGTATCCAAGTGCACTTTTTTCTTAAAACTGCTACCTATGCTTCTGAGATGCTCCTGGTTATTTCGCTGAATATCTACACTTATATTCTATAGTGGAGAGAGTGATGAGTTTAAGTTTATGCCCTGATCTGTAAACCTGTGTGAGTGTGATTTTCACGACATGCTGTTTAGATTATTAAATCAATATCACAAATGCAAGTGCATACACATACCAACAATTCTCTAATTATCACTTCTATGGCCTTGACATGCACATTACTCCACTTTTATGTGCTCAAATGTGGGTCAGAATAATTATGCCCATAATTCATGTTGTGTAATTGACTTGCATTCTGATAGTTTGACCGATAGCAATACAGGAGTCATGTTCACTTAAGCTTCATTAAGTAAACTTTGTCAAAGATTTCATATTTTGTCACTGTTCCAAAGGAATTAGCTAATGCTTGGACCATTTCATCTGCATGTCAGAGTTGATCTCTGAGATTTACCAGCTAAAGATAATTAAGGCATGAATAATGTATGACATTGAGATTAGTCCTGTGTTTAAGTGATAAACAACCCCAGGCAAATGCTCACTAATGTAGTATTAGGGGACTTGTTGTCTTTGCATTTCTCTAGCAGTCAGGATCCAAAGAGTGTGCATGAAGAAGATGTGATCTGTTAAAGCTTGGATGAAGCTAATACCCTCTAGCATGTGAAAGCTCTAATGGATTCTTCTGTGGATGGATTGCCTCAAGGCTTACAGTTATTTACTGAAACAGTTTATCATAGTGGTGACAATTGAGACTGTGAAAATGCATCTAAACACATCAATAAAAAAGTTGCAATGATGATGCAGCATCAGAGTTTTAATGAAAATGAGCTAGGTTTGCTGTAGGGATGCAGAGAAACTATTTTCCAATTTTGAGAAAATATTACTCGCTTACTAGTCAGTGTCATGGGAAAAATTCAAACATAGCAAACCACAGTTTGATCAAGTCTGCGTATGTGTCTTGTAATGTACCTGCATTTCATTACACGTTATCTATCTGTCAGTAAGCTTTCATTTTCTATCATTAAAAAATTAGGCTGAGCTGTGAACCACGGATACAATTCAGTTGCTGATTATTGCACAGGCAGAGCCATGGCTGATTTGCAACTGATTTGTCACTCACCTAACCAACAGAATCGATTCACATGCACACTTAATGTTATTAGTCATGGATGTTGATGTGCATCTGTGTGCTTTGTCATGGAAGATACTTCTTGGCAACTACCCTTAGACTTTCATAATGCAGCGCCTAATCTTCTATACATGTAACTCCTGCCACCCGACACACCATCAGACATCAAATTGCTCTTCTTTCATGCAAATAACAAGCAGGGTAGCCATATTTTCTTGCAATGCAATATAAAATAAACTGGCATCACATATTCAAGTCTGCACAGAAACAGCAATCTTGTACAGAAAGTGCTGATAAAACACTTGTGGCCAACATAACTTTTAATATGAACTTACACTACAGAGGCATGAAATTGGACTACAAAGCTGTGAAATTGGACTGGAAGCTACACAGTGATAAATGAATATATATGTATGTAGGTTTCTTTGTTGAACTGGGTTTTACAATCCCGGATGTTTCTCATAACTGTTTGTTGAGGGTTCTTCAGAGACAACTACCAGGTAATGATGTTACCATAAGACACGTCCTCAGTTGTCTACCTCAGCATGCTAGGGTGTTTCGCACTACAGTTTGATCAAGTCTGGGTATGTACAGTATCTTGTGATTAGCTGGACATCTTGGTAGCCCAGGCAGCATTATTTCTTTTGAGCCACAACCAGTGGCTCCCCTGTGAGCTTTTGTTTTTAAGTTTAGTTGCTAGATGTTTTAGTACCTGGTTGTGTTGCCAGGTGTACCTCCTCTGGTTTTGCAGCTGACCAAGATATGCTTGATGATTGCAGGAGCTTTGCACAGGGCGCATGTAAGGTCTCCTTTGACCCAGAGATGCACATTTTTTGTAAGGGCAAGACATCATAGGTGGCTTAAATGATGAAAATCAGCCTATTCGCTTCCATGCACCAGAGCTCACTCCAAGTGAGTTTCTTCCTTTATGCTATCCATCTCATCCAAGCATACTTCTTTACCACAGCCTAGAAACATCTGGCTGCGTCCTCCTATTGTCTCACTTCATCTACAACAATTGTTCGGCATTCTCTGTGCTTTGCCTTTTGCAAGGTGGGTGTTTTTGTTCCCAAGTCAAAACCTGATCTAGAAAGATCTGGAAAAGCCATATATTCCTGTGATCTGCACTAATGTATCCATGAAGATGTTTCTTTGCAGGAATATTATAGCCTTTGAGCCAGTATGCTAAAGAAAGTCTTCCCTTCCACATTAAGGAGGCTGATCTGGCAAATTTGGTTTATGCATGTGGAGTTTTCCTCTTTGGTAATCATAATTGCTCCTGCCTTTCATCATGCATTACGTATCGACCCTTTTTGCCATATCAATGTCATCAGCTTCTATAGGTATCTGAAGACTCTAGGAGTGTTCTTTCTTCATGTTCATAGGACTGGACTGGAGACATGTCATCTCTGAAGGCAACGGGTTCATGCTTCTAGTTGTCTGCGTAAGTCTTCCTCAGATATTCCTCCAGGTCTTGCAATGGTATGCTTGGGCTCCAGCTCTTCTTTTTGTCAAGGAAGCTTTTGTTGCCTGAGGTGTCGATTTCCTGTTTCATCATCTGTTGTGACTTCTACTTTACTCCAAATATTCTGCTGTCAAATCAGCAAATCAATGGACTTGCACAATCAGTGGCTAACTAAATACTTTTTGGTTTATATATATATATAAAACTATAGGGTTGAGTATATACTATATAATATATATTATATATC
>JAOUQV010000029.1:2466479-2480047 GCA_028565295.1 Aspidoras spilotus | reverse complement strand
GCATAATATCATCAAAATATACAGAGAATCTGGAAGAATCTTTATGCGTAAGGGTCAAGGGCAGAGAACCATACTGGGTGCTCATCAGGCCCTTAGACGGCACTGCATCACATACATGCATGCTTCTGTATTGGATATAACAAATGGGCTCAGGAATATTTCCAGAGAACATTATCTGTGAACACAATTCACCGTGCCATCTGCCACTGGCAGCTTAAACTCTAAAGTTCAAAGAAGAAGCCGTATCTAAACAAGATCCATAAGCCCAAACATCTTATCTGAGCCAAGGCTCATTATAATGGACTGCGGCAAAGTGGAAAGCTGTTCTGTCGGCAGACGAATCAAAATTTTAAGTTATTTATGAAAATCAGGAAAGCTGTGTCATTTAGACTAAAAAGGAAAAGAACGACCCAAGTTATTATTAGCGTTAAGGTTAAAAACCTGCATCTCTGATGGTATAGGGTTGTATTAGTGTGTGTGGCATGGGAAGCTTACACATCTGGAGGGACACCATGAATGCTGAAAGGTATATCCAGGTTCTAGACCAACATATGCTCCCATCTAGGCGACGTCTCTTTCAGGGAAGACCTTGCATTTTCCAACATGTCAATGCCAAACCACATACTGCATCAATTACAGCATCATGGCTGCATAGAAGAAGGTTCTAGGTACTGAACTTGGCAGCCGGCAGTCCAGATAGAAAACATTTGGTGTATCTTAAAACAGAAGATACGACTAAAAGACCTAAGACAGTTAAGCATTGACAACATTAGACAAGAATGGGTTAACATTCAATTTCCTCAACTTGAGCAACTTGTCTCCTCAGTAACCAGACGTTTACAGACTATTGTAAAGCGAAAAGGGGATGTCTCACAGTGGTAAACATGGCCTTGTCCCAACTTTTTTGAGATGTGTTGTTGTCACGGAAATTAAAATGACCTAATTTTTCTCTTTGAATTAAACATTTTTATTTCAGTTTAAACATTTGATATGTCATTTATGTTCTATTCTTAATAAAATATGGAACATCTTTTGCATTTCGTTTTTATTTACAATTTGCACCAACTTTTTTTTGGAATTGGATTTGTATTTTGTCTCTGTTCTAACTTTTCATAAATGTATTGCAGACATATCATTCTGTTTTTTTTTTTGTGCTGGAGGCAGAGTTTGTATATACAAGGTTGGAAGAAATGCTGGAAAGACTGTGAAACCTGCCAAAACTTTGCAACACTTAAAGCGCATTAGACATACTGTATTGTTTTGTAGATATAGGAATACCTTTCAATATGACACACGTTATTGAAGCTGCTTATCTGATTGATGATTCCTTTTAATTAGTGTTGAGTAAACTGTTTCTGGATTCCACACTGCATTCTGAGTCATGTTTGGAACATAAACGACACGTCTGTGGGTGTTGTTAATAAAAAAAGCTAATGGGCTGGATAAGCCGGAGTGCTTTGGCTCTCACTGTTTGACAATTATCTCGCTAAAATACCTCCCATGCAGAAGAATTTCGATTAACTTACAACTACGATGACCTCAACCTAGTGCAATGTAGCCCTGCTGCGCTAGATCTGAGTGCATTAAATTATACACACGCACACAAACACACACTCATTTTTTTATAGAGCTGTTGTAATGAAGATGCTTTCTGTCCTGTTTAATGAGAGCAGGCGTTAGCTTGTGCAGAAGTTAGCGGGTGCAGGAGGTGATAATTGGAGCGTGTCATGTGACTGTTAGAAAGTTAAAAACAGCTAGTGGCACGATACTGTAGGAGTTGCTCACAAACACACTTTCACATACCAACACACTTTCACTCAGAGGTGACATCAACCTATTGGGCCTCACTGCTGTGCTCTGTTTCTCTCTTTCCTGTCTTTTGTGTCTGCTGTTTAATTCACTTTCTGGGTATATACATTCACACTCCCCCATCGCTGAAAGCAAACCTACTGCCTTCTCATTTTGTTTTCCGCCCATAACTCATCCTCCGTCACTCTGCTTCTTTGAACACCCTCAAGCACTTTCTCACCTTTCTGGTCAGCCTAACCCAATCACATCTCAACGTTAAGACTAGTGGGTTTAGTATTAATGCGTAGGTTTGTTTTAAGCCAATTTGTTTATTTTAGTCAGCACAAGAATTTCTACTTGTCTGAGCAGAGATGTCAGAGGTCATGCTTCCTTTGAGCCAGATTTATTAGACTCATATTGATGTCCTTGGGCGTTGCTGATCGATTTGACACAGCTGACTTCTGAGCTCTGTGAGATTGAGGGGAGGGAGGTTGTGTGTGTTTCTGTGTGTGTGTTTGTATGTGTTTCTTGTTAAGAATATTTGGAATATTTCACATTTTGGTGATATTTTACACTCTATAAAAACAATGAAATTTACTACGGTTTGTTGCAAAACAAAATAAGCAAGTGCGACAGTCAAAATCTGCAGAAGAATGGTTTCAGATTATCCAAGATGTTCTGTAAAGCATATCAACTAAATTACTCATTTACAAAGCTGCATGCTTTGTACCATGGAAAACCTAATATTAGTTTACTTTCGTTTATTAGGTTTACTTCATTATATTCATTTCCATGAAGGGATCTTTGCTTTACAGCATGTCTTCTCATGTGCCAAATACGTTTACACACTATTGTAACACACTATGTACACACTATGTATCTGCACATTTCTTAAGGGCAGACTTTAAGCATCATTTTGATCATTTTTTGTCTTAAAATAATCTCTTATATAATATGTTGCATTCAAATATTTTTGGACAATTGTTAGTTATTTAGAAATATTAAATATTGCTAAAATGCCGAATAGATTAATATCTCTAAAATAGCTTAAATGTATAGGGTTAGCCATAGATTTTTTTTTTCATATTTCGGCTTTTTCCCTGTCACCAGGGGTCGCCACAGCGAGTTTCTTGCATTAGGATCTGGCACATGTTTTACGACGGATGCCCTTCCTGACGCAACCCTCACCTTTTGGGCTTAGGATAAGACAATTTAATTTTTCCAATTCAACTAGGATGACAATTTAGCATTTCCAATTTACCTTGCGTGCATGTCTTTGGCCTTATTAAGCTGCATTAATGATTTATGAGAGGGGAAGGTCCCTCATGTGAATATATCATGACACAACAATGTGTGTGAGAGATAGAGGGGCCCAGTCAAGACTGCAAAATCTGCATCTCAAAAGAATCCCAGAACCAAGCCTCTTTAAAACATTTAGCTTAACAACACAACACTATAAAAACAAATAGACCAAAATATTTTTATATATTTCTACTTTGGATTGTACAGTTCCACAAATGTACTTCAAACTACTGAAAGCTCAGTAACTGCATGTCTAAGACTCTAAGTCTCATAATTTGACTTAAACTAATTTATGCAAAATTAGCCCTTCTGTAAAAAAAATCTGTGCACGTAGTTCAGGAATAGTTTCCACAGTAACATACATCGTAGACAAACTCACAACATCCCATTTTGTAACCACACCCTCCCCCTAGACAGCCACTGTGACATATAGGTTGTCAGGAGCAACCGGTATAGAAGCTAAGCAACCTGGTCTACTTCTGAATTCTGGGATTGTGGGTAAGGATTAAGGAGAGTATTGTCGTGTATTTGACTGCCACAAAGCTGGTGCTGTTTTGCAGATCTGATTTACACATTCAGATCCCAGGTTTGCAGAACACATACTTTTGTATGTACATGCAACAAATGTACATTGTCAGTGAAGGTGTAACCTGTGCACTCAGATGCACTCAGTTAAATCTTGTTTGGCCACAGCTTTGAGTTCAGCCATGTGAAAATATATCTGTGTTCATTGTAGACTGGAAATATCATAGTCTGGCTGTTTCTCACCCTTTTCTCTATTTGTCTTTCTGTACAAGTACATTCTGCACAGCTCCAACCAAATATTGTATTCAACTTTACTTTAGGATTTGCCTACATACACACCCTTTCACTCAGTCTTTTACACACACACGCGCACACACACACATGCATACACACACATTTATCTTGCTGTACTGATGGGGACTTAATGCAAACACATATCCTAACTTTAACCACAGTATTGTATTGATAAAAAATTAGGTATTTGGTACCCACAATTATATATAAACATAATATGCACACAAACTCACAAGAATTATATATAATTATATATAATCATGGGGACAAAAAACCCTTACGTAATAGGGACCTGCAATATGGGTCCCCAATGTAATGTCTGATATTTTTTGAACTCATGTGGAACTTTTGCTTGTCCCCAGCAGGAAAGTGTGTTTTGGTCTCAATGAAAATATATATAAACTGTTAGATGTTAAGCACACGCACGTATACCACTGTAGACAGGTGTAACTGGGACAGGCTCCGCGATAATCTTATTACCCATTAACATACCACCCTAATGCGCCATGGGTACTCTAATGGTGACTCAGTACTCCAGACTATGCAGACCTCAGACAGCAGTGTTGATTTTTAACTGAGTTAAACTTAAGAAAGGTACAGCCGGGCACTCAGTATCTTACTCTATTTAATGTTAATGCCTGGTGTTGGGTTTCTCTCTGAGGAGGGGCCTTTGCTAGAGTAAACCGAGCAGCTTGCTCATTTCACTAAGGTGCGAGTATCTCTCTCACTGATCCGGACCTCATGCCGTCTGTATCTTCCTCAGATTAGCAGGTGTCATCTTTCACTTCAATGCATTTAGTCACTGTCACAGCTGAGAACCTTCTTCTGAGGTTTGTTTAACACATAAGCTTGTTTTTTTTCTGTGTTTGTGAAAACCTTTGATATACATTATTACAGATATTTATCACAATGCTTCACTTGGACCTTACCAACCTTATCAACAAAATTGGATTTTTTAGGGTCCTTCTAATGGGCTATGAAAGAGGGGGCCTAAAATCATATTAACAATCTTTATTCATTAAACTATAAGTGCACCCTTGTTGAGCGTGAACTGATCAGTAAACAGGTTGGTGTTCAAAGAAAAATCTGGTTACAAAAAACAAAACAAAGAGAAACAAGGATATTAGAGAATATATAATGAATCACAGTCTGTTACCAGATTTTCAGGAATAGTGGTGGGAGACTGTATGTGGTGGTGGAAATTACCCCTGCTTAGCCCGTTGTCTAACATTAGTTTTTTATATCTCCACAATACATCAATGTTTACATTTTACTCTTTCTGGTCAATCCTACTCGAGGTTCAATTTGTTATGCATTCTGAGATTCTGCTCAACACATTTGCACAAAGTGGTTATCTGAGCTACTGTAGCCTTTCTTTGAACTCGACTCAGTCTGGCCATTCTCCATTCACCAATAAGGCATTTTTCTATACATAGAGTGGTGCGTAAAATCTTTAGAAGTTAGAACTTTCTATATTTCTGAATATATATATCCAAAAACTTCATCAGTCAGTTAAGTATTACCAGTAGACCAAAATCAAACACATACTGGAACAGGTTTTTAATAAATAAATAAATAAATCATGATTCATTGTGTGTTTTATTGTGTGTTACAATTTGTTAGCTATGTAACCATTAACAGCAGCTTTCTTTTTTCTATTCGGGAATATAGGAAGCAAATGACAGACAAAAAGGCAAATCCAAATCATGTTCAAAAGACGAACAGGGTCCAACCATGAGCAAGAAGAATCAATTAAGACTTAGCAAAATTGTGCTCTAGAAAACCAAAACTGAGTAAATACAGTATATGGAAAGAATTGAATAAGCAGTGTTGGTCTTCTGGAACTAAGGTACTTAAATCCGTGGAACAAAACAACACAAATAAAAGACAGGTGAAAGTGATTGGGAGATTAGGAGAATTTCACCATTTTAGGTGAAGCCACTTGTAAACCAGAAGCTTGCCTCCTAGCACCAAACTTTGGAATTACATGCCTGCTTACATCTGCGTTCCAAATGCATTCCATGTAAGTTTCTCACCTATCAAATATATCTTAAAGTGCTCAGCAAGCATGTATTATTAAGCAATTAATAATCTCTATAGAGTATCAGTATCGCTCAGAAAACAGCATTCATCATTTCTGTCAAAGCCGTGTGGAATATTCACACTCTCTGCTTGATAAATCCCAGTGCCTCTTTACAATATTTGAGCTATCACTGATCTCTTTCCATATCCCGCTCAGCGTAAAGCTCCTGTTTGTCTTGGAGCTCTTGTCTCATGTCGGCATGGACACACCTGTGTTGACACCTCTTTCATGCTCAACACTTGAGTGCTCCATCAAACACTTATGATATATGACCATGTTATCTTTCTTGCCAAGAGACTCCAGGGAGAGTAAAGCTGCCAGATTTTTTGCTTCGCTGTCATTTATAGACACATGAGCATACAGCTTTGTCTGTACATTTTAGGCACCTTATTATGTACAAATTGTACAAATCCACTTTATTTTAAAATTCTGCATTGATTAATCAGTACAAAATGATTCCCAATCATATCTCTTGCTAAAACAAAAAATAAAATAATAATGCAGGTCAGCACGGTGGCATAGTGGGTTTATTGCTGTCGCCTTAGAGCAATAAAATTCTTGCATGTTCTCCCTGTGCTTGCGTGGGTTTTCTCTTCATGCTCTAGTTTTCTCCTGCATCCCAAAGACATGCACATTAGGTTCATTGTTGTCTCCAAATTGGCCCTTAGTGTGTGAATGTTTATGTGTGTGTGCCCAACGATGGAGCAGATTATCCAAGTTTTTCTATAAAACTTAGCAGATGTAGCCCACATGGTCTGCAGGAGCTGCAACAATTACAAAATATTGGGATGCTCAGTTAGCTTATCCTTTTCCCAAAGAGCACACCTGGTGTATGATATGACATGTTCTTTCATGTAGAAAAAGTAATTGTTTTTTAAGGCATCTTTGCTTCTCAAGACATTTTCGCTGTACTGTACAAATGATAATTCTTGAAATTCTTGCAGACTCGCAGATAGTTCTTCTGGATAGTCACACTTGCTTCTTTTTGTGGCAAAACTGGTTTATTATGTATTTCTTTGTTGAAAATGTACCGTTTAAAATCATAAAATAGCATACATACAAACAACAGTTGTTATTATTAGTAAAAAAAATGCTGGATTGAACTGATAATCATTGTGTTTATCATAATTTAGTTGCAGTTGTTTAGATACATATTCATAATACGGACACGCACACACTTGCACATTCACACGGGTATTTTGGAAGGAGATAATGAACTTAGATTGTCAGGACGCTGCTGAGACGCTGTTGTGCGAAAGATAATTTGCAACAGATATTTGCTACTGTACTTCACAAATCACACCGATTTACCAGCTTCAATTCACAACGTGGTGTTTACTCACGCATCTTATCAAAGCCTGTTTGTTCCACCTTATGTTTTTACACATTTTACAGGTGTAGCTTGTTATTTTAGAAAGTGTCTCCAGACCTGTAAAAATCACTTCATGTTTAAAAGACATTCCTGCCACTTTCAGTTTTATAGAACAGCATATTTTAGATTCAACCTCCGATTGAACAGATAAGTAATAATGCTACAACATACAATACCCATTTCAATAGCATTTACAAAGTTGAGTCTAAAATGTATCTGGACTCTGGGGCTAGAATTACATCCCGCACACACTATTCATTTTTTATCTTCCTCATAATCCGTACACATTCATACATTAAGGGCCACTGTAGAGGCACCGGATAACCTAGCATGCAGGTCTTTACGAGAGGAAACCGGAGAAAATCACACACAAAATCACAGAAGCAGTTCAAAAGTAAAAAAAAGCAAAAACAGACATAAATTATATAGAATTATCAAAGACTTATGTTACAAAGAGTGTAAATTTACTGAGATTTGGGTAGAGAAATTAACAGACATATTGAAGGCAACGTAAAAACCTATAAAAACTTTAAACATTAAACAGCAATAATAAGGAGCAGAGAACACTATTAAGTAATTGGTTACAGGTAAATAAATTTAATATTCTGGGGAAGCTGGGATTTGAGCTTGTGAAGTTTGTGTCTGGGCAATCATATTAGAATAATAATAATAATACACTTTATTTCATAGGTGCCTTTCTGACACTTAAGGACACCTTACAATCACCACAACAATAAATACAGAGAAACAAACAAACAGTTAAACAATGACATAGCAAAAAAGGGGAAAAAAGAAAAGATAGAAAAAAGAAAAAAGAAAAGCTCCAATCAGGTGTTATATGCTGTTCTAAATAAGTGAGTCTTTAGTGAGCATTTGAACTGTTGGAGAGAGCTTATGGGTTTTAATGACCTCTAGCTGTTATTGTGGTGCTATCAGACGTCCTGATATGTGAATCTTGAATTTATTTCTATCAAATTTCAGAAAAGACAAATACATTAATTTTGTAATCAACGAATGTTGGGGCTGGGAGTGTGCTAACGGTGTCCGGTTTCTGTGCGAGAATTGCGCATTATTGGCCAATGTGATTGGAATATGGGACAAATCCAAATTGCCCATAAATCGTAATGTCTTGGACAATATGGAACGGTTGGCGACCCTAATGGAGAGTATTGACAGGAGTGGCAGTGGACATGCATTGTCTGACAAAATTTTGTTTGCCAATGTCAATGAATTTTTGGGTCTGTTGTGGATTGTGGCTTAATGCCAGAGTCATTACTGATTTGCAATTGATTTGCCAAGTATTCTACACATTTGTGACCTTTCTTGAACTTCTGTATCTATTTATATGCAATTTTTAAAACACTTTATACTTACTAGAAAATATTTAATAAAATTGTACTAGACACACCTCAGGCAATATAAAGCAAATCTCTGTATGCTGCTCTTTAATTGTGCAAATATATAGTGGAGAAGTAATTTTTCCCAAATAAACTGCACATCAGTGACTGGTGAGAAAGTGACCTTGAATGGAAATTGCTTATAAGACACTCAACAAAAATTTTATAAAATGGAGAGTGCAGATCATTTTTGACTCATCCTCATATTATCATTCATTGATTGGCTATCCTCAGTACATTAAAGATGATCTGTGTCTTTACAATGCAGATGTTGAAATTTTAATGTGCTGGTGATGCTGTACATATTCAAGCCATGCTTATGATTTGTAATGTCTTTATGAAACCAATTTTAATTTCACAGAATATTTATTTTCCTAAAAAAGAATCACATGTGATGTGTAGTTTCAGCAGTGAATGAAATAGAGCATTATAACTGACAAATTGCTTCTTTAAGTGACTCTTTTTTCTTTGTACTTCCAGCATGTAATTCCAGTCAATGATATTGAACATAATGAGGTTCTGGTCTGTCAATGTATTGATGTGTGCACGTGTGCATACCCGTGCATGCAGGATTACTCGTAGATAATTAATAGAATAGAAGCCGTTATTTGTCACATATACATTACTGAGTGTGAAAGTCTTTTATTTGCATATCCCAGGTTAGGAGGTTGGAAAGCAATGAAAGGTTAAGATTCTTAGCCATGGACCCAACAGGGCAGATTGGTACTGCTGGGGCGTGACTTTCTAATCAGTAGCTAGAGCCTTAACCATTAAAACAGCACTGCTCCCTGAATACTTGTACATACTTGTTATTTCTCACTGATTCCTACTGATTCAATTTGGTGACTTAAACTTGATTTTAGCTTTCATTATCATCTCCTACTCTTATCACTGTTCAATCTGTGATTTTTATTGTAGCTTTTAAAACAGCACTCTATAAGAAATGAGCAGCTAGAATCAAACCGTCAGTGTATGTGTGTGAGGGTACATAATTACGTATTCCGTGTGTGCACAGAGAAAGTCAAGCACAGTGGAGGAATGCATTCAGACCAGTTCACAGGGGGAATTGGCATGACGGCTTTGATTTCTGTTATATGTGTGTGTGTGTGTTTGGGAGACAGATAGTTTGTGTATAAATATATGTGTGTAAGGACGATAAATTGTAAGAGCTCTCAGAATTCAAACAAACAAGATCAATTGTCAAAGTGGTGTGTGTAGGCAGCTTTTTGAAGAAAAAAGAAATATTAAATGTCCCACTACAGGTGTAAAGTTACAGGAAATTCAGGACTGATATTAGAATCCAAGTAGATTTGCAAAACAAGATTGAAAAAAAGTTTCATGAAATATTCCTACATATTTTAAGTGAGTAGTGCTCTGGTCTCAGGTTGTATGATCCGGTAGAGCATCCTTGATTCTTTCCCTGATTTCATGTTTTCCATGCATTTACTTGCATTTTCTCAATGTACTCTGGTTTTCTCCCATAGTCGAAAATCTTGCACTCAGTTAAAGCCTCAAAAATATATTTTGTTTCTGATAATATATCTTCAGAAATATAGGTTTAGTAGGTTGGCAGAAGAATTTTTTTTACATGTAAAAACAGCATGAAATTATATACTGCTTTCAAAGCATCACATCTTTTGATGGCTGGTGACAGGAAGCTTCATTTTCATAATAAAACCGTAGACAGTGAAACAAGTATACTGTTTTTTCTTATGAAAAATGATTTTATTACATTTTATTACATAAAACTGATATAAAATATATAGAGAATCTCAGACAGTACTTGAAAAGATGACTAGAAAATATTATCTATCATCTCATGTAGCGTCATGAGGGTTGTAACTTTTGTATTTAAACATAGGGTCAGGGACTAGTGCATTTTTAATCAGTTCATATTCTTAGGGCTGGGGGTTTTAAAATAGGGTCAGTCGGGAATCAGAAACAAATGATTTTATTGTGCCTAATTGATGTCTATAAATTGTGAATGTACCCTATGATGGAGTGGTGTTTTCTCTATGGATGTTTTTGCATTATGTCTAGTGCTTTCCCATTACACCGACCAGAATTAAGCAGATATGAAAGTGAGTTAGTGGTAATCAGAAGGGAGGGGAGGGGAATTTAAACCGATGTCCGATGAGAAAATCATTCAATAACTTGATTTGATAATCTCGAAACTATAACCATTGGTAACATAACCATACAGGTTTAACGTTTTAACATGCCATCTTCAGCTCAAAAAAGACAACATTCATTAATTGCTGAGGTCCTCAAAGATGGGAGTTTGACACTCCTGTATTATGGCAAAGTTTATATTAACAGACCACCCAGTGGTTTAATAAAGCTCATGTAGAGCGAGCAAATTTCCGAGAGTGCATCAAAAACCGGCACTGTTTCTTCCTGCTCTTGGCTAAAACTAATTATAGCGCAGCCAGAAAAGTTCACCAGAAGATGAGTGTAATAATAGTCTTCTCTCTGTATGTACGTGTGTATGTGTGTGCGCACACGTAATGAAGTCATTTAACAATTTGAATTTAATCAGGTGTGATGTGCACCATGTTCTTTGGATCTAAATTAAAATCTGCACAAATGAGGGCTGAGGTGAGAGAGAGAAAGACAAGGAAAAGATATGATACTGGAGGAATGGCTGTTCTATTGTATCTCTCTTACTTCTATCTCTCTATCTTTTGCTAGATCTCAATTGCACCTTGAGCCAAGTAGATAAATATGTATGCTTGTTATTTGCCATTTTGGATCAAAGACTGTGCTAATTCCCATTAACTGAGAAGTATGTGAGAGTTGTATCAGGGGATGCTGTTACTAAACACTATACCATGTTGGCAACTAATCAATGACTAGCTGCTCGTTAAGGGCTTTATACATCGTGCTGTTTTTCAAAATAGATAATGAGTCTCTATACAACCCGCTGTTTTCTGATGCTAGCTTTTATACCTTAACGTGCACATTTCCTGTCACATTTGAACTGCAGAATGCACCAGAGGGAATCCTTATGTGTAGTTGTGCATGCAAGTGTGTGTTGCTTGTGTGTGTGTGTTGTGAGGTTGGGATTCAGATTGCAAAGCATTCTGAGGAACAGCTCAAAAAAATAGGGACCATTAATGTGAACTGACCTTTGAGCAGGCTGGATAAAGGAAGAGCCATTACAGAGAGGCAATGCTCTGTTCAGACCTGTAGTGTGATGGTCTTAACAGCTTCCTTACAATCTGTAGATGTACATTTTATAGTGATGCAGCCTGCACAAGGCTCCCAGCAGCCATTTATAGGGCAATTCTAAACTGAAGTGCTGAACATTTACTGAAACAATTACTCCCAGGGCCTATTCAAAATGAAAAGGATCAAAACATCGACAGTTTTCAAGGATGGGACATCCTAATGATTCAGGGAAGTGGGTTTGAAACTGAAATGTCTACAATTTGATCATCGATCTAGCAAGGGGCCCGCCCACTGCTACAGACATTTATAACTACATGGGCTTACAACAGAAATGAGTATCCCTGTATGAATACATATTGTATCTTATTTTTATTATTAAAGGTACTGCACACCCTGAATATAAAAAAATCAACAGAATAGTAAAATTGTTGGTTTACCAGTAGCATTAATTATTCACCCATAAATTAGTTACCGCTGTATCCTGGTAGTTACCGCTGTATTCTGGTCAGACATATGATGAACCAGAGCTTTGTGAAGCTGGAATAAGGATGTCAGAGGAAAATCAGCAGACTGGTTAGAGATAATAAAAGGCAATAGTAACTCAAATAACCACTCGTTAGAATTAAGGAATGCAATGGCCTCTCTCTTAAAAGTATTCAGTTATTAATTAAGGCAGGGATTCCAAACTTTTACTAGCAAGGTAATATAATATAGTGGCCCTTGTTGCCCTTTTTCAGGTATATTATACTGTATCTATATTATAGGTCAAGGTTAAGTACATATAATAAATTTAAGCAGTACTTGGCTAAATCTAATTAGCCACCCCATATGAACAAACATATTTAGATCACTGACCATCAAACAATTATGTTTATATTTATGACTTTTCACAAAGTGGTTAACGTGTCTCATTTATGACTTATCAGTTCAAATGGTAATGGCCTTGCCCAAGGGCCCAGCGGAGACAGATTGGCAGTGGTTGTATTTGAAATCATGGTGTTTACCTGAGCGGTTATTTAGTACAGTGATAAGGTTCTCGCCTCCAAAATAATTTTAATTTTTTAAAATAAGGTTTTTCTGTTGCAAATGCATTCACCTCTATATTTTTTATTTCTTTGAATAATATAAAGCACAGTCAACATAATAAAATAAATGAAGGACAAGGATAAAAACAGAAAATGTTTTATTTGTTTATTATTCTAATAAAAAATAAGCTGCTAAGGCGGTATTACCCCCAAAGTTTGGGTCCTACAAACCCCACCAGTGGAAACATTTTAATAGGGACATGCCATCTGTGGAGAGTAATGCAAAATGCACAGCATATAAAAACAGCAATAGCGACAGTATGAATCTCACTGGTTACCTGCATGCTTTTGTTCTGCTGTTCTGAGAAGTTCATATGAAATATTAATAATAAGAAGATGTAAAAAGAAATGTACAGTATGTATGATTCATTTATTTTTACATGTAAAGCTTAAATGTATATTAAATTAAAATAAATGTTATTTATAAAACAAATGGTTTGGAGGAGGGACAGTGGATATATTGGTAGGAGGATCTTAGAAATGGAGCTGCCAGGTAGGAGGAAGAGAGGAAGACCAACTAGGAGATATATGGATGTGGTCAATGTAGACAT
>JAOUQV010000029.1:2451937-2466379 GCA_028565295.1 Aspidoras spilotus | reverse complement strand
TAGACATGCAGGTAGTGGGTGTTAAAGCAGAAGATGCAGGGGACAGAGTGAGGTGGAAAAGACTGACACGCTGTGGCAACCCCTAAGAAAAAGGGAGAGGCCGAAAGAAGAAGAAGTTATTTATGAAAACAAAGTATTCTGGACACAAAGCATTAGTGTCGAGATACATTTTGCCACCTATCCAAGTAGCTTTCTCAGAATTTTGCTAGGTGTGAAAAGGATCCCAGTTTAATATGCGTCATATTTGCATAACAACCGAAGGAAGTCGTTGCTTAACTCTGGAACCGTGGTCTGTTCCGTGTGCAAATTATATGTATATGTATCTACACTAAACCTTGTGTCCAGATTCAGCTTTCTGGGAAAGTACTTATCTGTATTACTGAGCATGAATCAAGACACATGTATGCTATTTTCCTGCCTGATGATTTCACAGTTCTAACTTGTAGATCATGACTCTACCACTAAGGTTCACAAATAAAAACCTCCTGCTTCCATATTTTCATTGCCTTCTCACGAGTTTACATGAATGATCTACTGTTGTTATAGAATAGCTGTTATAAAACAGCAGATTAAAATGTGGCTGTTCAACATGAACAAATGTTATTACTTCAAATAAGTGTAGAAAGTGACAAGATTCCAATATTACACAATACACCGTAATAATATTTTTGTATACTGTTAGAGTCATGATTTGAGACACAGTGGTTTTACTGAGCTGGGATTATACTGAGATGAGCAACCATATTAAATAAATAAACTAAATAACAGAATCACAGTACACCATTACCGATTTCTGTTTTCATATTTGTTTCTATTTTGATTCTATTTCATCTTCAGATAGTAGTATTCATCTTCAGATAGTAGTTTATGTTATTAGTTTAGGGCTGTTACACTTGAATCAGCTTAATGGCAAACAGACAACTTTTTGTTTGAGCCTCCTGAACAGAAAACAGCATTGTTTAAAATATGCAGGCTGATACTAGCTACTGGGTTTCAATTTAGTTGCACATGTAAGAGAAGTGCAAATATCTAGCAGGGGTACCAGCATTACATCTTTATACTCTTGCCCAAGGCGGTAGTCTGGAGCATTTTAAGTTTTGAAGTGATAACGAAAGTGCGAGCTGATTGTCACACTGAGTTAACGCTAAATGCTAATATGAGGATCCTTAGTGTTTCTTCATCAGCAGTTCTCATCAGCCAGCAGTGAAAATCTACTCATCAAATCACTTATCAAATCAGCACTTATTGCCTATCTGTGTGTCTATCCTCATTTGAGCTTTGGTTGAAAAAAGGTTGCTCAGTTGTGTTCCTAAATCTCCTGTCAATTGTAATTCTCCTAGTTGTGAATTGTAAACAGCCTACCCTCAAGTGGCAACTCCATAACTTTTCAGTTATAGATTTCAAAGTAGTATCATTATAAAGAAAGCTTAGGTTCCTTGTTCCTTGCTGAAACCTGAAATGATAACATGAATGTAGGCAGGTTCTTTTACAAGTGACCTTCCTCACTGACTTACATCATTATTTTGACCATTAAATAATTTCACAGCATTGCTGAATTTATAAATCATTTTTGCTCATGAACGTTAGTTTCTATATATTATCAAACAGTACTCTCAGCTGCAAGGCAAATCACATGTTCATATTAAACTCATTAAATTACACCCTATGACGCAATACACAAATCATTTAAACCATTACATTCAAATTCTTGCCACATACATTTTCTGTTTTGAGAAAGGATTTGCATATATGTGATATAGTAGTGTGATTTTATGTGCAGGGTCACAGAGCTTTCTCATCAACATGGCAGGAAGTACTTTTCATTGAAATCAGTGCACAGTTTAAATTTAAAAACAACCATTAATACGTTATTTGAAATCAGCAAAAGCAAAATACAAACCCAGTTCCAAAAAAGGTGGTTCAAAATACAAACTGTAAATACAAACAGAATTAACAAATGTCAAAAACTAATATTGTATTTACCATAGAACATAGACAACATATCAAATCATATTTTTAAATTTCATGCCAAATATTGGCTCATTTGAAATTGTGTGACAGTAACACATCTCAAAAAAAAGTTGGAACGGAGCAACAAGAGGCTGAAAAAGGTAAAGGTACAAAAAAGGAACAGGTGGAGGACCAATTGGCAATAAGTCATTAGCATGACTGGGTATGAAAAGAGCATCTTGGAGTGGCAGCGGCTTTCAGAACTAAAGATGGGAATAGGATCACAAATCTCTTAATTCTGCACTGAAAAATACTGAAGCGATATCAGAAAAGAGTTCAACAGTGCAACGTTGCAAAAAGTTTGAACATATCATGATCTACAGTGCATAATATTATCAAAAGATTCAGAGAATCTGGATACTGGGTTCCAGTTCGAGAAATCAAAATGGAAATCAGGGACGCAGTGACATTCAGACTAAAGAGAAGACGGAGGACCCAAGTTGTTATTAGCGCTCAGTTCAGAAGCCTGCATCTCTGATAGGATTGCATTAGTGCATCTGACATGAGCAGCTTACACATCTGGAAGGACATCATCAGTGCTGAAAGAGATATCCAGACGATGTCTCTTTCAGGGAAGACCATGCATTTTCCAACAGGACAATGCCAAACCACGTACTGCATAGATTACAGCATCATGGCTGCATAGAAGAAGGGTCCGGGTACTGGTATGGAATTTTGAAACTTCTACATCATTTTATTCCATTTTTATTTACCATTTATACTTTGTCCCAATTTTTTTGGAATTGGGTTTGTACAAGGAAGTACAAGTTTTTAAAGGCAAAAGCAATTAAGTAATGTGTCCTGATTGTCGTGTCAAGTTTCTAATGAATTGGCATTACTATAGTTTATATAGTTATTGTAAATCAATATTTAACAATATATACCGTGTGTATGAGATACATATCCTGGCACTTGGCACAGTGGGTAGCCTTATCATCTCGCACCAAGGACTTCTTGGCAAAAATTGGATCCTAAGACAGTTTATTTTGGCTACTGGTTCTTACAAGGCTGGCTAGTTTTACAAACCTGCATGAATGTGGCATGTTCTGACTGCATGTACATATAAAACCTTCCATTATTAAGCTGTTAAACCATGTAATTAAATTCAGTTACATTGTCTGTTTATTTCCACTGACTCAAATAATTTGCTCATCAAGCGGGACAAACAGCAAAGTGTCCATATCAATGTGTGTGTATGAGGTCTGCTTCTATAGAGATAACCGTGAGTCGCCCAGGTCTCTAAGATGTATCATCCTGTACTCACACACAGGCATATATATTCTTTCTCAATATAAACTGCATAACAGATACAGCTACATGCCATATAGATGCATCCATCAAATTAAACCTAGCACTCAACCAATACACACAGACATACATACAAACACACACTCTGCTTATATTCTTTCTGGGTAACAGTGCCACAACGTGCCATGGATATCATAGAGCATCAGGTCCATTTGCTTTATGAAACTCTGGTGTGTAAATACAGCAATAAGGCAATATAAATGACAAGTTTTGTGGTTTGTCAGGGGCAGCCCAGTACAAATAGTAGTTTACAGAAATCATTCTGGTTCAGTAGCACGGAGAGACTGAGCACATATCCGCAATACAATAAACACAATTCCCTACTCATGGCCTGCAGCAAATCTTTATCTAATAATCTCTAATGAGCACTCATTGCTTGGAGTGGCACATTACGCTAACTGATTTTTGGAGCCTAGTTTATTATCCTTAAAGGTCTTCATATAATAACCGTTGATTAATCTGAAGGGTAAGAGGAAAATGTTTCCAACATGTTCTTAATTAGCAGAGTAATTGGTGTGCGCATATGTGCATATGCTCATAACAAACAAAAACCCACACAGTTGAGACAACACAGAGCTTACCTGGGGGAGGAAACATAGAGCTTAGCTCAAGTTTAATACTAATAGGAAAGAACAGCAGAGGATGATGAAGAAAAGAATAAAATATAAATTGACATGCTGAGAAAGTGTCTTTCAAATTTCGTCCTACATCTGCTATCCATATTAAACTCCATGCAAACTGGGCATGTGATTAGTTTTTTTTTTTTAATTAAAGCTGTAATGAAGAAGCAGCTATACACAATAAGACCATGGCTACACCATGCTATTCAATTAAATGTCCCAAAGAAGTAAATTCACTGTGACTAAGCTTTTTCACTTCGTCCAGGAACAGTTTAATTCTAAATAAATGCAAATCCACCACTATTATCAACTGCTAATTAGATTTTTAAGCTAATGCTAACCAAAGAGTATTAGTGATATCTAATTATACAGTTGAGCTAATGATAATCAAAATGTATTATGCATGGCTAAATGCTAACCAAAACTTATTACCAGTAGCTAATATGAAGTTAAACTAATTCAGTTGAGCTAGTGAAAACTGTTTATCACTTGCGCTAAACAATAGCTATTTTCAATAACTAGTTATGCAGATGACTAGTTAGACAATTAGTCAGTTGTGCTAATGCTATCCATCAACTGTTTATCAGTTGCTATTTTAAGAGTTAAGCTAATACTAACCAAAAAGTATTATCAATAACAAAATTCTAACCAAATGTAGTATCAAAAGACAATCAGACAGTTGAGCTGATACTATCCCACAACTACTTTTAATTGCCAATTCGACAGTTAAGCTAATCCTTTTTCTCTTTATCTTTATTGGTTTATTATTAAATCATCTTTGACACAATTATATTCATACACAATTTTTTATTATACACAAGTTTCACATCTTATACTCAAGTCATATACTGTATACATACACAAGTCAGTGATTAACCTAACATGCACGTCTTTGAACTGTGGGAGGAAACTGTAGCACCCGGAGTAAACCCACACGAACATGGGGAGATCATGCAAACTCCAAACAGAAATCCAAGCCCTATCCGGTGATCGAACCCAGATCCTTTTGCTGTAAGGCCACAGCACTTTCCACTGTGCCACCGTATCGCCCAAGCTAATGTTAAATTCAATTCAATTCAATTTTATTTATATAGCACCTTTTACAATGGAACATTGAACAAAAATCATTTTTTTTACGTTTATAAATATAAATTTGAGCTTTAATAAGATTAAGTAGCAAGGAAAAACTCCCTGAGATCCAGGTGGATCGGAGGGTGTTGGAGACGAAGTCGACTCAGCATTCTCTCAGTGGTAGTGTGTAAACCTCAAGCAGAAGAGAGAAATAACAGGAACATAAATGATTAGACATGATCATAGTAAAGAACTAATTTAAGAACTGCGGCATGTAATAGATTGCAAGTTCCACTGAGACTAGAAAGAGAATGCTTGGCTAAACAAATATGTCTTGAGTCTAGATTTAAACATAGAAACTGTGTCTGAGTCCCGAACGTAGGCTGGAAGGCTGTCCAATAACTTTGGGGCTTTGTAAGAGAAAACTCTGCCTCCTGCTGTAACTTTCATTATTCTAGGAACCTGCAAGCAGCCTGCACATTTCGAACGCATTAGTCGAGGTGGATCATGAAATATTAGTAATAACAACTATTATCAATCGTGGTAACCAACAATTATTTTTAATAACTAAATGGACAGTTGGGCAGCACGGTGGCTCAGTGGTTAGTGCCGGTCAGAGTTGCCGGTTGGGCTCTGACTTCCCCACGACCCCAGTACTGGGATTAGAGATTTTTGCTAATGCTAACCAACAACTATCATCAAAACTAATTAGAAAGTTGAAAAAAGTGTAAATTGATTGATGCAGGAACAAGTGTTTTAAAAAGTAAACTTTTCTACTATCAAAGCCATTTTCTTCTGCCCTGTTTTTGTACTTAACCAAGTATGCCATTTGTTGGACAGTGTTTGTGTAAAGGGATGTGTATGCTTATGTGTGAAGACAATGAAAAATGTCTGCCCCACATCCTGCAGTGTTCTAAAGCAGCACTCTGTTGGTGGTGTGTGCTCTTGTAGAGAGAATGATGAGACTGATCAATGTAAATAGCTCCTGGTCAATAATCACACTCCACATCCAATGGCAATGTGGCACACTCATTTATCCTCTTACTCCAATAAGCTCTAATAATGAGGTGAACTTTCAGAAAGCAGAAAGATGCAAAAGCAAGAGCTGAGTCAATACACACTTTCAGCAAATGACGTGCACTGCCGCTCTATCTCTCCCTATGCTAACTGTGTAATTGTTTCGTCTTTATAGCACCATAATGAGTGAACATGCAGCCATTTATTTGTTCTTTGTGTATTTTTAATGCATATCCCTCTGGTGTTGTAGCTTGTTTGTGATCGCCCTTTACACCTCCTTCCTCCTTTCTGTGGAGTGGCTTTCTTTTTGTGTCTCATGCCACCTCTGTTTTCTTTGTTGCTTCTTTCCTCTCTGAACACACCTGGATGCCTGCAGGTGTAAAGCCTCAGAATAAATAATGCATGAGAGTGTTAGGATATTAGATATCCTTTTTCATTTTTCTTCTCTAGTTCTTTCTTTCATGCACTCTCTCTCTCATCCTTTGCCCTTCCTGTCTCAGTATGCAGGTCCCCACTTTCTTGCTCCATGTCCTCTCAGCTCAGATAAAGCCAAAATTTCCTTCTGGTCTAGTAAGGATGTAATTTTGTTGTAGTTCATGCTTGTGTATATTTTTTAAAAATGTTTGTTTTTGTGGGGAAAAGTAACAAATATATCTAAACACCCTCCTTCTTTCCTGTTCTCAGTGAGCTTCATGGATTGTGGCCGAGGTTCCAATCTACACTTTGAGAGTGGTAACCCAGCTGATTTTCGAATAGGACACGATGGCACTGTGTACGCGGCACGACATCTGCTTGTGCTAGAAAGAAATAGGCAGAGATTAGAGATCATTGCAAAAGATAAGAAGACTCAGGAGGTTTGGCTAACTCGAGTCACCTTCACACTTCGGGACACACCTAAGCAGGTAACTGTAAGCATGTATTGCATTTTTCTTCACTGTCATCATAAAAATGTTGTGAAGCCAGATATTTAAGCATTTAAAATTTCAAAATTACTGCTGTCTAAATGTTCTATTCAGTGTAATTTTATTTATATAACGCAATTTACAATAAAACCTTTTCACAGAGCAGCCTTTATAAAAATGTATTCAATGTATATGTAGTAGAAGTGCAAGCTTTACGCTTACGCAAGCCTGGTGCCAGCAATGTCAAAGGAAATTTCTCTAATATGACAAGAGGAGAAACTTTGAGTGAAATCAGACTACAAAAAGCATATACATCCCAATTTGGATTATAACAAGTTAAATTTTCTATGGCGACAGTGTGTAACAAGTGTCCTAGTAAAGGTGTGTAACAGGACATAACAGCATGTCTAGCCTCAGAAAGAACCATTCATTTTTAGGTGACATGAGCTCCCACTAGAATTAGACCATCAGAGCAGATCAGGCAGGTTGAGCAGACAGGATCAACACACTCTCAGTAGCATGAATAATACTTAAGGTATTTAATCTCACAAATGTATTAGTTATGACATCTAAATTAAAACTTTAAAATGTCCGGTTTCCTCTCGCATTCCAAAAATTACAATTTTAAGCTGCTATTTATCATGCATCTGAACAAAAACACAGCCTGTGTTCTAGGTAATAGTTTTAATAACACTTGTGCTTTTGTTTTCCTTTAACATTTAAAAGTTTAAACATTTCATTTTTGAAATAATTTAAATGTAATGTGTGTAGGATTTAGTGACATCTAGCAGTGAGAGTGCAAACTGCATCCAATTAAATCCTCCTTGTCTATCCAAGTGTGTACTAAAACCTATTATGGCCATCAGGTGCCAGTTGCCAGTATCGATAATATGGATTATGATATAAATAGGGTGTAGTATGTGTAAATATAAATAGAGGAACATGAACCCTGCAATATCACTCTGCTTTTACAGTTAAGCTGGTGCTTTATCCGACAGAGGAACAGTTAGTATCATTGGAAATGGTACATTTTTCACCAGGTCTCACACAGACAAGCAAGGTGGATTGTAGGAAAGCTTAAAAGTAGGCACAAGTTTGTTTTACCTTAAACAATGTTAAAGCATAGAGTACAATTTGTGCAGTTTTATAAGTATTTGGTAGGTTTTGGAGTATCTTTGCAGAAACTTCCACAGTTCTTTTGGCGACCTTGATGGTCACACTGGCAGATTTTTTAGCCTAGCAAGTTTGATTATGTATCTATTGGTCTGTTATGTAATACGCCTCATTCTCTATAGATATTATTTAGTATAATTAGTTTTTTTTATATTTAGTTTGGAAATTAAAAAATCATTCCTATCTGACACATTAATGAAGAATTGTCTAAACAAAATGTGTGCTACGAACAAATAAGGTCTCTCTGCCTTTTGTACACTATTAAATTATATGTAAACATACTGTGCTATAAATTTAAAATTCATACTGTTTCATTTACAGCACAAGTCTAACCATGAAGAGTTCATGAGCATATCCAGGAAATAATGATTTGAACACAAAATTCATTTTCCTGGTTCAATCTATTAATAAAAGTTTTTGTAACATCTGCCAAATCTGTCAGAACACTGTAAGAACACAAGCATTCTGTCGGTTAGGATGTTATGACATCAGGGAAAGACTTCACCAGTATTCATCCATGTTTTATTTTGCAAGTTTTTACTTTTTTATCATAAGCAGTATTCCTGCTCCCTTTTCCTTTCGTCTGACATATAATTGCTGTGAGGCTTCACTTATGTGACAGGCTTATTTAAAGCTAACGAAAATATATTAGTTTGTGAATACGGATATTATAATCTCCTAAATGCATAATTGTGTATATTATATTAGATTTCTTCTAATAGACAGAGCTAATTCACATTAAAGTAGTGTTTATTTAGTCATTTATATAATTTGTAACCTTATTTCACCTGTTATGATACAGATGTTATTATGTAAAGCAAATTAACTTTAAATCTGACAAAACTTTATGATGCACAGACATCTTATCCCTATATATAGAGACATCATATGGTATTATTATTATTATATGATATCTTAATTCTTCTTTTTTCGGCTCCAATCTCCACATACAGTATTGTATCTTAATTAAAATATATATTTTAAGTTAAATCTTGTTGAAATTCCTACATTCTGAGCATTTGCAATTGGACTGATTGCTCTCGCAAAGTGGTGAACCTCGTCCCAGATTTACTGGGATGCCCTCTTTATACACAATCATGACACTCACCTGTTAACTAGTAAAATTAGTGGAGTCTAAGCCTTTTTTACAGTATTGTATGTCAGGCTTAAATATTTTTTTTCATTTTTATATGTAAACATACTGTATCATAATGCACAAATGCATTATGGTGTTTCAATTACAGCATGCACAATGCATGCTTATGAATACACGAATACTCAGTCTACAGCAGAGCATTACCTCTGCACTATTACCCTGAGAGCAGTGCTCTAATTAAGTCTTAGCTGTGCTAAATTGTGGTCGAGGCAATGCAGAGGGATGTGGTAGAGGAGATCTGCAACCGCCCCTCCCCCCACCCCCCAGCTAGAGATCAGTAGCATTACCTGCTCTCTGAGGACTATCATGTGCTCAGAAGCAGAGAGGAATTCTGCGGGAGAGGAGAGAGATAGAGAGAGAAGCCTAATGGCGGGTGTTTGGCAGTGATGGTCAGGAAATGAGCTAGGACAGGGGAGAAGGTGGCTCGAAACAGATAACAGTAAAAAGTGGGTGTTAGGAGAGAGGGATTGCAAGAGAGGAAGAAACTTAGCAGGGTGATAACAGGTGAGACAGAAATAAAAATAGAGTGTATGTGTTTATAGAAAGTGTGTGAGAGAGAGAGAAAGAACAAGCTGTATGAGCCTGCTGTTGATCTTCATGTTGTTGCTGTTGATATTTATGTCGTTCCACTCTTTGTAATTGTCTTGGCTCATCACCCAAGTCATATCTATGCCAACTAGAGATTGGAGACTGGAGACAGAGGCAGAGAGAGAAAGAGAGAGAGAGAAAGGGAGAGAGAGAATGAGAGACAGACAGTCTGCATTTCTGCCAGCACTAATATGCCCACACTACTGCACTGCCATTATCATCAATATTTAACCAGGGAGAGAGAGATAGAGATGTTATCGGGAGGGATGTACAATTGAAATGGAATATAAATAAATGCACAGGAACATACACACATGCCATTGGAGTATTAAAAAGCATTAAAATGCATTAAATGGATTAAAAAAAAAATCCTTAAATTTTGTTAATAAATATTACCAGCTGAACTAAGATACATCTAATGAAGGCATTTCCGAGTTCTTCTGTCTTTCACATGCTCTATACTTTTCAGAAGTTATCAATGCTTAATGATTTTTCCTTTCTTCGATATAAGCTTAACCCAGTCAACAGGACGATGCCACTGCACTCACAATGTCCCTTCCACATGTTTTTCGATGTCTATGTTCATTCCTGATCCTGTTGCTTTCATGTCATTATAAATATCCCACTTTTTTGTTTTTTTGTCCACAACTCGTATTATCATGCACAGACAAATAGTTTTAGGTTTATATGTATTTGTTTTGGTATTGTTGTGGAGTATACATGTTCTCCAGTTAACTCCCGCATTCCATAGTCATGCCCGTTATGTTAATTGTTGTCTCTTAAGTGGCCCTTAGTGTATCAATGTGTATGTGCCCTACGATAGAGTAGATCGTTGTCTAGGGTTGTTCCTTCCCCTGCTCCAGGAGTTGCTGGGTGGGCATCGGCTGGCCCACAAACCCTGTGTGGATTAAGTGGATAATAATAAATTAATTAATTATTTAATGGTATTTGTACAACATGGTTTATCAATGCTGCGCATAACAAAATACCTGCGCACTAATCTAAAAACTGAAGGCCAACCCGATAGAAACAAGCCAGACCTACATAGAGTAAAAGGTCATAATGATCAATATTTCTTGTAATCATGAGAACATTTAGGCCCTTAATTATAGGAATATCCGACAATAAATTAATTTCCTTGCACACAAATTAAGGATAGAGATGCCGACAATTTTCTTTTCTATACAATGTGTCTACATTTATACATACATGCATTCTTGAATACATTCATGCATTCTCATATGTACACAGAATATACTGTAGACTGAGCAAAACAGGATGCTGTAGGTTTTATGACTGTCTCACTGATATTTATGACCACATTAAAAGGAGCAGAATTAATGCTGTAAATATTTTGGTCCACAGACAGAAGAGATAAATGCTCTGCAGTGAATGTGTGTGTGAGTGAATATATGATGGTGAGGCGAGAGAGAGAGAGAGAGAGAAGCCAGACTGCAGTACCCAGTGTTAAGTATGAAGATGTATTGTAAATGGTGTCGTTGGTGTTCACAGGTGCCTGAGATCGTGTTTCCATGGCGCAGCATTGTTGTCGGGGGCGACGGGAGCGTGAGCCGCATGAAGAGAGACTGGGTCATTCCTCCCATCAACGTCCCTGAAAACTCCCGAGGGCAATTCCCAGAGGAGCTTGTCAAAGTCAGTGCACGCACATACACTCACAGTGGAGAGAATCACAGAAGCATGCACATAAATAATTGCAGAAACAGCAAAAAATCTTTATGAACGGTTTTTAGTCTTTGATTTCATCTATGATGGCTTAAATTACATTAACAGCATGTGGCAGACGCTCCTACCCAAAGCAATATACATTTATCTAATTTATACATACAGTATGAGCATTTGAGGGCTAATTCAGTTCATTTCAGTGTATTGCTATACACAACATGCAGGCACAAATATAAGTGGAAACAGGGTGTGGTATAAAGAAATATATTTTTTTAAATAAAACACAATGTAAAGTATTGAATTGAAATAATGCATAGGTGTAGGTGTTACAACTGTGCAGACTAAATCCAATGCCTATCTCAACTAGTCCAATGTCTTAAACACTGCACCATGCTGGCCTGTTTTGAGGCTCACAATTGTACTGGATGTCTTTGTATACGGTAGCGTTACAATTTTTCTTCACATAAAATAACAAATGACAATGTCAGTATAGACACTGTCAGCCACATAGAGTAATGATTTTCCAAGTCTGAAATAGAGTGTCTAGTTCTGAGCTCTGTCCACTTGGCCATTAAATACTTCTAGAAATCTAGATGAAGGCCTTCCCAGGTTATTATAGGAAAAACGGAACATCTCCATATTAAAGACAGTTGTTTTTTTAAGAGGAGGTTTACCAGACATGCATTGCTATGATGGTGGTGTGTTTACATATGTCATATACTGGATTATTTCTTGATCAGGATTTAAAAGGTTTATTCATTATAAATTGCAACATATGTTTCTGAGTCATATAAAAGCTTTTAAAGTATGACCTAAATTGGTACTGAATGTTTTTTTTTTTTATTAAATCACACTCATTAAGTGCTGGAACATGAAATAAAATGTACTGATTCAGATTCTTTGAGACGCTTAGTAAAACTTACAGCACTGTAAAATTTCTTAGGCACATGGAAAGACATGATGTAAAGTAAAGATACCTTCAGAAATAATAAATTATTTTATGCACAATAAACCCGAGTTAAATAAAAACATTAAAAGTGTGACCATAATCGGAGTTAATTGTATTTATTTATAGATGCATTAAATGCTGGAACATAAAATAAAAAATGCTCTGGAATATATTATGTTGCATCTAATACTAGTAAATTGTAATGACCATAATCAGACTGATCAGAGGGTCTTTTTTGTAGTCCTTAGTAAAACAAGCTTATTCCTGAATTATGAGCGCTGCCACTTCACAGCAAGAAGGTCCCAGGTTGGATTTCTGGGTGGGGCAGTTTATTCCCTTCCTGTGTGCAGTTTGAAATGTGTCCCTATGTCTGTGTGGGTTTCCTCCAGAGGTTTCTTTTTGTAGTCCAAAATCATGTACTGTAGGTGAATTTGAGATTCTTAATTCACCCTACCCTGACTATAATATTTATATTTGTCTTAAACAATAATTATGAAACATCACAGGTTCACAAATTAGTTTATTCTATGTTCAAGTGCACTGTGCACTAACCTGATTTTTTTAATTACATTATAAACTTTATTCATTTATTCATTTTCTTCTGCTTAATCCACATGAGGTCACAGATCAGCCGGTGCCCAACCAGCAGCTCTGGGCGCAAGCCTAAGAATGACCCTATTCATCGTAGGACACACAGTCACACACATTCCAAAATTATGGGCCACTTTAATGACATATGGGCCACTTTAACCTAGCATAAATGTCCTTGAAATGCAGGAGGTAACTGGAGAACCTGGAGAAAACCTGCACAAAACTTTACAAACAAAAATTTCCCAAGTTACCCAACCCAGGAATCAAAATCAGGCCCTTTTTGCTGTGAGGTGACAGCACTAGTACTGCGCCACCGTTCTACTACATTACAGACTTTATGGTAAAATATAAATAAATAAAAATGTATTTTCTTTCAAGTGTTATGTTTTATTAATAGCACTGATTGTTTTTAGAAAATAGAATTATTAATTATATGTCCTAATGCTCCTTAGCAGCATCTACAGAAAGAATAACCTATGTGTGGGTTTTTTAGATCCGTTCAGACAGAGATAAGATTAACACACTGCGCTACAGTGTGACGGGACCAGGAGCTGATCAGACTCCGAACGGCCTCTTCATCATCGACCCTATCACAGGACAACTGTCTGTCACAAAGCCTCTGGACCGAGAACAGATTTCCAATTTCCATGTAAGTATGTGTTTTTCTTTCTAAATAATGATACAAGAGTATCAGATAGACTCATGGCTCTTGTGGGGACCTTTATATAGTTCGTAGTATGTTTTTTTAGTTTGCAGTATAACTGAAAAGCTTTAAATCCGAAAACAAAACTGAGCGTTTCTCCGTTCAAACTAAATCAAATTCGGACTTGCGTACATTGCGGCACATACTTGTAATGTCAAACTTTTAATAACATACTTGACAACAGACCGGACATCACCAAGAAATTAGTAGGAAAAGTATTGTAGTGTATCTGGTCATTAAAAGTCCACACAAGTCATCACCCAGTGCATATTTAATAAAATGGGCAAAACGGCAGCACATCCAGGAAATTGGACTGTACTTGGTACTGTCTTTATCTATTAGATGTGTGTGTATATATGGCCAAAAGTTCACTTTATTTTCTCACAAAGGAAAAAGAATCCATGTGGTGCATGTGTGTGTGGAGTGATTGTCTTTAAATGGAAATTATGAACAAACCAATGTGTATTATATTCTGTCTATTGCCAAAACTGTCCTTGTATTTACCACTGTTAATGCATTCCTTGGCCTCTTGTATTAACATGGAATAAACTTTAAAAAAAAATTATAGGGGCAGTCGTAGGCTTGTGGTTAAGAAACCAGCCTTGCGACTGGAAGGTCCCTGGTTCGATTCCAAGTAGTGACAAGTCATGGCTGAAGTGCCCTTGGGCAAG
>JAOUQV010000029.1:2186633-2196638 GCA_028565295.1 Aspidoras spilotus | reverse complement strand
ATTGGCCGCAAAAGGAGGCCCTACACAATACTAATAAATTATTGTGGTCTAAAACCAGGTGTTTCAGTTTCATTGTCCAAACCATGTATACAGACATAAAAATTACATGAAAGATTGTTTGCATGTTTTACAAAGGTTCTGCTTCCTTATGCTTTTCTGTTCATCACAGTTGTACAGAGTAATTATCTGAGTTACCGAGGCATTTCCAGTCAACTTGAGCCCGTTTCCACTGATTTCAGTTGCATTATTTCATGCTGCACCTGCTGCAACAACATTGTCTGAGTTTATAATGGCTGCACGTGGTGTTTATATATAATTCATAACTGCTCCGGTTTGTATGAACACAAATGTACAAGCACAGCTATATAATAATCACTATTAATAAATCCTGCTAGGGTTAGGTTACAGTCAAATGCTGTTATATACTTTGCTGCCATCTAGAGAGTTTTAAATATCACTACATGCTAATTTTAAAAAAATAAAACTTATATACTTGTAACTTTGTTTTTTTTTATTTTTTACAGTGCATTAATTTGAAACTCTTTGTCCTAACCCTATCTGCACTCTAGTTGTATTGAAACGTTTTCCCATAAAAAGCTGGGGCTCATCATCAGTGATGTTTCCTGAGGTCACTGGGCATTTCGGGTCATACAAACATCAGACACCCTCGCTCAGACGACCCAACTGAGAATGACAAGGTCCCAGCTTGTACCCTAGCTATATCTCGACCACAGATATGCCTAATGTATATTGCAATCTTCTTCTCACCTGTGATGCAGGCTGCCGTGTAAATTCCCCCAAATTGGGGTAAAATGCCTCCATTCTTACAGATCTATTTGCTTCATAGATCAAGAGAAAAATCAACAGACTAGTATACTCCATTTAAAAATGTAAAAGACAAGTGATTTTTCAGGCAAACTACAGTATATTCTTCTTCTTTCAGTCTCTCTCCTTTATCTTTTCCACCTCTCTCTGTCCTCTGCATCTTCTGCTTTCACACCAACTACCTGCATGTCTACATTTACCACATCCATATATCTCCTCTTTGGTCTTCCTCTTAAATTTATTTCATAAACATGAAAATATTTTAACAAATTGCAACATTTTAACACGTAACCCATCAATTTAATTTTATTGAAAATTTTCAACCATAAGCAAATGAATAGCTATTAAATAAGTATAAATAAATAAATGTATGAAATAACAAAAACATGTTAATTAACTAATTATCAAATTAATTAATTTATTAATGTTTATCGATGCAAATCTTAGCAGCTGACGTCTGACATCCTTCACAACGGATCCAGTCTCCTCATTGAGTGAAACAGCTCCCCACTGTTGCAGAGGCACTCATCAGCATCATCTTCTTTTGGTTTGGTTGGACCTTTTCACGTCTACACTTTTAACTCTACTGCACTTTTTGTGACTTGCTAACTTTTGCAGTAAGATTTGTATATGAGAGGAAGTCAGCACTTCTCTCCTCTAACCTCTTCTCTTTAATTCATTCAATCAAAGAACTCATTAATAATTGAGGCCATGACTGTCTTGTTCATTTTAAAATTAAAACAAATGAATACAAATTAAACAATAATCATAGGCAATAATCATAATAATAATAATAAAAAAATAGATAAATATAATAATAGGGCGGCAGGTGGAGTAATTCAATAAAAAAGTGAAACGCATACACTGTAGATTTATAACAAACTCAGATACAGGGGTTAGACAATGAAACTGAAACACCTGTCATTTTCGTGTGAGAGGTTTCATGGCTAAATTGGACAAGCCTGGTGGCCAATCTTCAATAATTGCACATTGCACCAGTAAGAGCACTGTCAATTATCAGGGTAAGAGCACACAATGCACACAACATTATGTATGACATACCAGAGTTCAAAAGAGGACAACTTGCTGGCGCATCTGTGACCAAGATAGCAAGTCTTTGTAATATATCAAGAGCCACTTTGGGATGTTTTGGAGGAGCAAGTCAGGAAACGTTTTCCTCCACCAGCATCACGTAGTGATCTGAACACTATCCTGCAAGAAGAAAAATGGCTTAAAATCCCTCTGACCACTGTGCAAGACTTGTATGTGTCATTCCCACAAGACAAATTGACGCTGTATTGGCCACAAAAGAAAGCCCTACACCATACTAATACATTATTGTAGTCTAAAACAAGATGTCTCAGTTTTATTGTCTAACCCCTGAATATTTCAAGTGTTTATTTCTGTAGCTGTTGATGTTTATGGCCAATAACAAACCCAAAAGTCAGAAAATCTCAGAAAAGTATAATATTATATAAGACCAACTGATTTATTGTACAAACTTTTCAGTAGGCCAGAATTTCTGCATAAAAAATCATGTCTTTAGTTGGTCTTTGATATAAAATATATAATAATATAATTATTATATAAATGCTTTGTATTCTTTGTAGTAGTTTCAGGCCTGAAATACTGGAATGGATGTAAAATAATAAATACATAGTTTATCAGTAAAAAGATGAAAAAACTGAAAGTAAATATAAGAAACACTGTGTTGTTTTTTTATTTCCCATACTGACCCATTTTTAATCGGGGTTTTTATTAATGTTATCGTAGGGGTTGTTACCGGGTAACAGTATTTTAGCTACACAGTTGCACCCATACTTTGCAAATGATTATTCCCCAATACAGATGGAAAATGCTCTGGAGTTTGAGTGTAAGAATATGAGGTTCTATAAAGGACAAGCTTTTATTCGTATATTGAACCCAAGTAACTCAGTTATTTTTTGTGTAAATTTATGGTATTTAATATAATGTAGGATCATATTCCTAAATACTCTGATGCTGAGTTTCTTTGAACTTGCTAATATAGCTCTAATCGGCCACCAGGGAAAGCTACTGTCATAATTATACTCAGCGGCAATTAGTATCACCTGTGCCTGGGTCTATTTAAGGAGTGCTCTGCGCACCCCCAGTGTGCACACTTGAGTTTACTTTGCTGATGCTCAACTCTCAGCTAGAAAAGAATGCACATGGGTACAGCTTGGTATTTTGAATGGGCTTCTCTATCCAACATTTATGCTTTTAGGGGCCTATGCAAAATAAGGTAATAATAAACAAAATATATTATTATTTCATTTTTCTATGTGGCTTTGGCTCGTTTCTCTGTAGTTTCTTCTAGAGAAAAACAGTACAACACATTCATTTAAGAGCAACAGTGACAGGCCCATCTCTTTATAGGGTACAGAATTTGATTTCTATCTGACTATTATCAACGCTTTATTGTTTGAAATTCCTTATTTTCTCTGCTTCAGAAAAAAATATGTACTTTTAGAATATTGTTTTCTTGTTTCCCTTTTCTCTTTTTTTATTTTTGCAGTGAAGATTGTAACGTTTATACCTAATGTTTAAAATGAAATAAACGAGTGCAATAAAAACCTTATTACAGAGTGCATGAGCATGAATGGAACACCAGGTTTGACAAAGAAAGCAGGAATTGGTTAAATCTGTAGTGTAAGCTAGAGAGAATTATGGGGTAATATTATTATTTTGCATGATTTCAATTACAAATGCAAAGCGATGACGTACTAATATATAGAAAACACATTTCGGGTGTAAAACACATCCATGGAGACGCTCTTGTGGTCATGGAGACCCATAGACAGACAGTACGCTTATGCATAAATAGCAAAACAAATGTATTGCCATTCCATTCTGATCCACTTAATAAAATAAACTCAGCAGTGTTTGTCCTCCTGGAGATTTTAAAATAAGCCCACCTTATTTATTTTATTACTAAGACCTTTATTGATTATGTGTTTTGGGACACCAAAGAACACACATCCCTATATGCATTGAATTCAAAATGCATGGCCTTTCACTAATCTCTACTGTCTGTTTGCCCGTAACATTCTTGGATCATTGCTCTTTGTACCGGCAGGAAGCTTTTGTTTGGCAGCAAAATGAAAATGCATCTAGATCTTTCACTCAGTTTTCCACCTTATGCACAGTTTAACTGGCGATTTGTGTCATTGTGGATAGTGGAATGTGCTATTAATGAGAAAATAAAATACTGCTAATAGTCATTATTAAAAGAAAACAATAACTGATCTTACTTATATAGATCAAATGTGAAGAGTTTGTAAACTTGCTAGCAAAAGTCTAAACGGTATGAACATAATCACTGGAAAAGTTCCCTAGTAATTAGGGCACAGTCAGCTGTCATGTAAGGTGCTGTAATCTGTAATCTGACCACTGCACAGCAGAAGGCAACATTTACAAGCTATGGGCATACTTGTGCAACTTTGTGCATGGACAGATAGTTGGAGTCCGGAAGTGTCATGGTGCAGGTGTTTCAGCAATAGCTGCACTTGTGGAGTGTCTCCATACCATGATATTACTGATGTATCAATAAACATCCGGCAGAGATATACTCAGCAGTCAGCCATGTGTAGATGGTTGATCCAAGTGGTGGGCACCAGACAGTCAGAGTCGCAGCAGTGGATACAGGTCGATTTTGACACGTTGTGGAATCTTCTCCTTGACGTCTGTGTGCAGTAATCAATCAAAACGTTGTACCAACCTGTAAGGTGTTCCTAAAACAATGTTTTTGCTGTGTATACAGTACAGCCACGTATGCATTGTTATTAAACTTCAATATAGGAAGACTGTAATTAAAGTAATTTTCACAAAAGCTATAATAATTCGTTTTATAGCGTTGTACAAGTTTTGCAGGATTACAGTTTTATCAGTGATTAAAAAAACGACCTAGTTAAAAAGACGTCACAGGTAGAGGGAAGTATAAAATGACTGACAGAATAGTCAACCAATAGTATTTCCCCTCGGTGATGGGGGCGGGGTAAAATAACTAACTAACTTAACATTCGCAAGCACGTTGCTATTAGAAACTAATTTGGGAGAAGCATCGTGGAGGTAGGTGACGCGATGGCTGTTTTTGTCTAAATAAACTATACAAGTTAGGACATAAAATAAATTACAATAAAACTGAATAATAACGATCCGGATCGGAGAGTAATGTTAGTTTATTGCAGTTGAAAGCCAAGACGTCCTTCCATTATGTTAGCGTACAGCAGACTAGCCTTTTGGTTCATGCTAGGTTTTACACTTTAGATTTTCTAGGTAAAATTGTAAATATATATATTTTTTCTTTCAACCCCTGGTCTTTAGGGTGTCTCAGTGTTTCTCTTCAGGCTTCATCAGTCTGTATCGTGAGGATTTTACTGCAGGATCCGCAGTGTTCTTCTGGGTAACAGTGCTGCATTCAGTACAGTACCACCGCCGAGCTAAAATACTTCATTCATCTCCGGGAGAACAGCGGTGTGTTTATGTCTTTGCTTTACGAAAACGCAGACTATTCGGACGCCAGGAGCTGCGGATGGGAAAGGTATACAGGTTATTTTATTTTACAGACTGATTAGTTTGCTTTGCATGCGTTTTTATTCTACTCGCTCTCTAAAATGTGTTGATTCAAAATGGCGCCCTCCTTCCATCCATGTCGCATTTCTATGACTAACCGAGACTTGATATTTTGTTTAATACTAATATTTAAATTTCTATATTTGCCCTTAACCTGCCAGAAAGGGTACATTTTTATTTTGTTATTATACTATTTCAGAGCAACATGTGGCCTCTTGCGGAGTTTACTCTGCGTTTGCTTACGTGAAATCTCGCGATATTGCATCATATCGAGTTATCGTTCATGTGATTATCACGTGGTGACGTAGCTGTCGTACGCAGTTAGCACACATATGTTCCCTAAAGATAAGTGAGACCAGCGATTAAGTAGAGTTTTAGTGACGTTTATGCACAAAAACTTAAGGTAATCATTAAGAGTATCTTGTATAAATTGATCAGATTAATAGTCTCTTACTGCACTTATCAAAATGTTTTCACTTGGGTAAAACAATAAATAAATGAATGCCTATGAATGTATAGTGCAAAAAGACTTGGACGCCTTTTTTAAGTACAAAATTTCTTAGAAATGTTTATTTATTTAAGAATTAGGCATTAAGGAGATACATTTATACAATGATCTTATATTTCCAAATATTAATTTACCAACAAAAAATGCACATGATGTACATTCGTAAAGGACACACAAATTCCCGAATGGACCACATTTTGGGCAAAAAAACAAGGGCTGCTTGTTTGTACAACAAAGTCAAGCTCTCTAGTAGATCTGTCTTAGATTCTTCAAGCTCCTTGGCAAAACTTACTAAATAATCTACTTGTAAAACTGCAACAAATTGTTTGATAAAACACACACCAGACAGTGACACACACCA
Organism: Aspidoras spilotus; assembly: GCA_028565295.1. Taxonomy (NCBI): domain Eukaryota; kingdom Metazoa; phylum Chordata; class Actinopteri; order Siluriformes; family Callichthyidae; genus Aspidoras; species Aspidoras spilotus. The sequence goes on along the minus strand of JAOUQV010000029.1, from coordinate 2,190,351 downwards.
GCGACCTTCTATTTGTTTCTGTTTGCTTTAACAATTTGTAGTGTATTCTTCAGGTTGTTTAGTATAGAAGGCCTCGTTGCTTTACAGCACGTCTTTGCACGTGTCTAAATCGTTTTCACACATTACACAATCGGTCAGCTCCTGGATAATCTGTGGTACAATTTGACTGAGAGTGTTGGGACACTCATTCAGTTACAGATTGCAACTAATGTTATTTGATGGCCACTTATTGTCCAACAGCAGTACTGTTTAGCTGTCGTGACTTTCACTGACTGCAAGAATTTTTGTATTTAATTTTGAGAATAATTGGGAATTATTTTTTTTTATTGTTGATTTACAATGATACTTAATTTTAGTTAGAATTCAATGTCTTAGTTATTATATAGTTAATTCAGGAACATTTATTTAAAGTTTTTATTTAGTAAAGTTTGTATTTCCAATCTTATGTCGACTGTAATGGAAATTTAGATACACCAATTAGTCTACTAAATGTTTGTAGACTGTGAGAGGAAACCCACACAGACTTGGGGAGAACATGCAGACTCCACAGAAAGGGCCCGGGATGCCCCACCTGGAGATCGGACCTAGAGATGTGTATAGAAATTTGGCTTTTATGGCTTGATATTGGACTTGGAGTTCGGACTTTTAACCAAACAACATTTGGAGACTTTTCTATTTAAATGAACTTCAGTCAGTAATTTGCCATATTTGTTAATATGCTTTTAGCTATAGTGGTAGTTTCTTCAGCACTTCAATTCATGTATCTATTATAGTTGTGCGTGTTGTCACAGAGTGAAATGCTTGCTACTAACATTGTCCTTTGGGGCTAATTTCTTAAAGCCCACATGACTGACACAGAAGTGTCTCTGGCAGTGATCCGGAAGGTGCGGGTGTTATAAACATTTGGATAAGGTGGAACGTAAACAAGCAAAAATACCTTGCCTATTCAAAATGCTGCCAATCTTTTAGTAATGGTGCTTGTGTACATGCCTCTCTTTATTTGCAATAAGCCCCAGTGCTGTAATTAACTTTTATATATATATATGATTTTTTGCTAGTTCTTTCATCAGATTACCAAAGTGATTTTACCTTTGTCACTTTTAGTCTAATGCTAGTTAGAAAGATGAGAGGTCTGTCATTTTTATCATAGACACAAGAATGTCATTTTTGTATTGTTTTGTCAATAAGTATTTGGTCACCCACAAACAAGCAGGATTTCTGGCTCTTGCAGACCTGTAACTACTTTTAAGAAGCTCTTCTGTCTTTCACTTGTTACCTGTATTAATGGCACCTGTTTGACCTTGTTATCTGTATAAAAGACAAGAATAACCGAGGACATGTTTCGTGAATTTTTATCGAAAACCTCTTTCCATCGGTGAGAGCATTAAAGATGGAATGTCGCTGGGTCGGTGTCGGTGATCCCAAACACACAACTTGGGTGAAAAACGAGTGGCTCTATAAAAAGCATTTCAATGTCCTTGTGTGGCCTAGTCAGTCTCAAGGCCCCAACCCTAACACAATCCTGGCAAACATGGAGATGTCCAGTTTCTCTCTCTTTTTTTTTATAAATAAATTTTTTTCTTTCTTTTCTGTTTGCAGAACTGTTGGACTGTTATTGAAACCTGCGTGGGGGAAACTTAGTCTTCAAGCTTACCCCTTGGAGCCTCAGTGGCCAAACCATTTTCATGTCAGAGACCGAGTCGTCTTGCAGTCGTTTATGTCATCCTTTGCCTTCTGGACAGAGAATACAAAAAACTGCCAATTCAAGATCTTTTCGTCTTGCTGATAAACCCTACAGAAAGCCAGAATGTCTGTCAATGTCAACCGCAGTGTCACAGACCAGTTTTACCGGTACAAGATGCCCCGCTTGATTGCTAAGGTATAACACACATTTGGTTAATTTAAATGCAATTATGGTTTTGGAAATATTGCATTAATTCGTTTTGGTCCTCTAGGTGGAAGGCAAGGGAAATGGAATAAAGACTGTACTAGTCAACATGGTTGATGTTGCCAAGGCTCTGAACAGGCCTCCAACTTGTGAGTACTGTACTGCTTAAAGAAGACGTCGTGAGAATGATCAGCACTTTTGTTAGGAATTTATTGAGAAACTAATGTATTAACATTAAATCATTTTGGCTTCAGATCCAACCAAGTTCTTTGGCTGCGAGTTGGGAGCCCAGACCCAGTTTGATGCAAAGAATGATCGCTACATTGTCAATGGGTCTCATGAGGCAAACAAGCTGCAGGACATGCTGGATGGATTCATTCGCAAATTTGTGCTGTGTCCAGAGTGTGACAATCCTGAGACTGATTTGGTAAGTATACTCAACATTCACTTGTTTTGTAATGTTACTACTACTTTTTTAGATTATTTAAATTGTTTGATTGATTTGAAGAGTACTATTATTTCAACAGCCATCTAACCACACCATATTGCCAAAAGTATTTGCTCACTCCTCCAAACTATCAGAATGCAGTTCCAATCACGATGTGTATAAAAAGAATGGGTCACTCTCAGGAGCTCAGTGAATTCCAATGTGGCACTGTGATGGGATGCCACAATTGTTTAAAAAATCCAGTCGTGAACTTTCTTTGCTCCTAAATATTCCACAGTCAACTTTTCAGCTGTATTATAAGAGAATGGAAGTGTTTGGGAATAGCCAACTTTTCGCAGAGTCAATCACTACAGACATCCAAACATCATGTGGCCTTCAGATTAGCTCAAGAACAGTGCGTGGATAGCTTCATGGAATGGGTATCTATGTTTGAGCAGCTAAATGTGAGTCAAGTTAGGTGAGCGAAGACTTTTGGCAATATAGCGTATGTCATTTACATAGGTGAATCTAATGAACCGTGTGTTAGTTCAGGTTTGACAATTTACAGCATGCTGCAACATCTCCCTGCATATGGAGAGAGGTGGGAGGGGGGTCTGGGGTTGTTGGTAAATATGTTTTAAAGAACAATGAATTGCAGTTGACATCATTGCTATGGCTATAGCACGTCTCTCGTCTGTGAAGGGGCTGTATTAAGCAGTGTCGTTTATGTGCATGCATATTCAGGGGTGGTGGAGTTGGGTCTTGTGAATTTTGCAGTGCAGCAGTCTGTCTTCAGCATAGTCTCAGTGACGAGATTTTCTGCTTAGACGGCACAATCTTTATATTGGACATGGGTGTTGAATACGTACTGCAACTTTGTAGTATGTTCTGTAAACAAGTTAAACAAGTTAAAGTTAAACAGTTAAACCTATACATTTCTTTTATTAAATAGGAACATAGGCTTATTTTACGAACATAATCTATGCACAATAGTAAACACTATTATTGTTTGTTATACCAGATCTGCCTTAAACATTTGCATTTGTGTAGGATGTCCATTTAAAAAGGGGGGGGGGGTGTGGCGGGGCAAAAGAAACAAACCGCATCACATTTATTCATTTATCAGACAAATAGTATATAGTCTTGTTTCCAAAATTTTGTACTGTGTTTACTGTCAAATATGAACTCTTCCTCTAAGCCTTGCATGTTTTCACCCTCTCAAGGTTAATGGAGCAAGTTTGTATTTAAGACTGGTTTTTTCAGGTGTCTCTGGCAGCAGTTTGTACAGAAATTGCAATGTAACTCATTTTGAGCCGAATAGTTTTAATAATTAAAAATCGATCACACTACAGATATTTTTAATAGTGGATACAGTGTTTCTCCATTATTCAGATTCAACACTG
>JAOUQV010000029.1:2113073-2123860 GCA_028565295.1 Aspidoras spilotus | reverse complement strand
CATAACATGACTTTGCCATCACACTGGCCAAGGACTGCAACAAAGGCACATTGGCCAATCACATTCCTGCCTCTCATCTTTGTTTTCGCGAGATTGAACCCAACTTCATCCAGATAAAAATATTAATGTGAACAGTCTGAAAAATCCAGTTGAAACAGTCTCTATGAAAAAATACGTAAAACTTGTACTGTAGAGGTGACTGCGGTATTGTACACCTAACTGTACATACTGGCTGTACATACTGGATACTACATACTACATACTAGCTGTACATACTTTAATGTTGTGTGTAGCACCTTGGTCTGGAGAAACATTGTTTCGTTTCACTGTGTACTGTGTAACACTGTATATGGCTGAAATGACAATAAAACTACTTGAGACTTGAGATCTTTGCTCCTTGACCCCTTCTGAGTTGCAGTCATAGGCTACTCTGTACAGTTGCTTCATCCGCATTCTGCTGTGTTTTAGAACACAATTAATGTTGGAAAGGCTGATACTGTTGATGCCTTTACATTTGACATGGTTGAGACATGATTTTCTGCTGTATTTCACAGAGTGAGATTGCATTGTTTTGACAGACCATGTCAACAATGAGGGTCTCTTGGTGTGAGTTCAACATAGATCTTCTCCCCCTCTGATCTTGCGACTCTACAAAAGAACATGCCGTTGCAAAATATTACATGCAGCACTAAGCCTAAAAATGTTTTAGTCATTTCATGTAATGAAACACCTTTTAACAGACCTGTATTGAGTCATACTGTAAACATACTGCATATGAAATGGATAAAACAAATACCTGTTCTCCTATCTGAATGTTCAGACTATGGTGGACATGGTGAATCTACTTAGGTTGGGCTGAACTCAAAGTCCTGCTTCCCTTATAGTCAATCCATGGACAAGAACGTGATCAACAATGTTCAGGTCAGATTCTTATCTGAAATTATCATCCTTCATCTCGTCCCTCATCTTCTTCCTTTTCTACCACCTTTTACTCTTACTCTGCCTCTATGACTGTTTCTAACCCTAGTGAAACTTCTATGACTGGGCTTTCTTATACTGGCTTACAGTATATTGGTTTCTTCAAATCATGTGTCACATGTGTGATCAGTTTAGAGTGGCATCTGTGCTTCATTTGAGTTTCTCTTTTGATACCTATGCTTACCATTATGCAACTAAGTGCATCACTGTAGTGGGTGAAAATTCATATGAAAATGTGTTTTATCCATTAATAAAAACTGTAAAACTTACAGAATGCATAAAAGCTTATATTTATTAAATAAATAATAAATCACTTTTTGTCAAATACATTACATTCGATAATTTGGTAATTGCTTTACAATCAGTAGATGGGAATTGTTTGTATGTGTGTATTTGTGTGCTGTGGAGAGAGTCAGAATACAGAGAATAACCTGGATGTACATTATCTGGGGTCAGAGTAATACAAACAGACTCATGTAAGAGAGAGCATTAGAGAAAGCTGATTCATCCATGCGATGATGCTGAATCACATCTGTGTCGCATCTTATTTATTTCTTATTTTCATGTTTTTTATTTTAATTCACTGTAGTCTTTTTGTTTGACTGTATATTATAAGTATAAGTAGTATTCCACTGAACAATCACTAGATTAGGATGACCTAGCAGGTGGTTGTAACAATACTCCACAAGAGATGAGGCATAAGTATACGCAGAGAAGTATCTTCAACAAGAAACTAGACATAACTTGGCGAAACACGTTGCATGAAACAAAGAAAAAATCACTTAGCATAGGTATGGTATAACTATCTCTTTTAGTTTTACTTTTAATGCCATGCACTGAACTGAACAAAAAAACTCAACTTAAATAACCTGATTAATCGGATTGTGGAATTTCAACCAGCTGCTGTTCATTTGTTCATGTGACTGCCCCGTAACTGCTACTTCTGTAATGTTACCGCTGGTTGCCATTTTCATTTAATCCCTCTAATTTGCCAAAGTTTCCGTGTTCCTGACAGTGGCATATGGTCACTGATAAACAGTTCCCAGTTGATGGATATGTTGACCTGTCCGCTAAACAAAGGAAGGCAAATGTATCAGCTAGGGTTAAACAAACCTGACCATGAAAAGATAGTTGGAGCCTGGAGTTGTTGTGTCAGTGCTATTAACTAGCTGGGTGAACTGACAAAGCTGCTGCAGTGGATACGGGTCAACTTGTTAATGGACGATGTAGTGGTAGTGCTTAGTACATTACTATAATAATTATTGCTATCAATATAATTATTATTAACATTATTAACATTTTTATTAGAGTGAAAATTAGACTATATCTTATATACAGTGTATGTTAGGTGTGTGTAATTGTTTGCCTTTATTTTATTATGTACATAAGCTCTGGGAAATACGAATGGTGTACGTTTGTCATGTCATTGTGTGTGTGAGCTAGAGAAAGGGAGGGAGAGAGAGAGAGACAGAGAGAGAGAGAGAGAGAGAGAGGATTCCACATCCAAAAAATGACATCATGTTAGTCCTCAAAAATTTTATTATAAATCTTATAACTAAAATAAATATAAAGTTATTTTATAAAAGGAAAATAAAACAAAATAACCCAAATTTGAATTTAAATGACGTGAAAACAAGAAGCAAGCAACAAACTGACGCGACAAAATCAGAAATATTCATTCACAATCACCGCTACCACGGATAAATGCTGCCACTGCGTCTGTACACTGCGGGAAAAGAAGAACGATCAGCAATTTTCCTCGACTACACACACGCACACCAATATAAGTCCGAAAAGCCGAGTCTGGTGTTAGCTCTTTCTATTACATGCATTTGCTCTCTGCGCTCTGGATGAGTGATGCTTATCGGTTTTTGAAAGCAGCAGGAAGCAGCCGGCGAGCGTAGATTTGTGCAGAATGACGCGCACTTACGCTAGTGATAGACGGGAAATAAAAGGGTCAAAAAATGATTTGCGTGACGTAGACACTTGCCAATCAATGGGCACGTGAATATATAGACAGATGTAAGTCTCGCTGCTGCTCACACAGGATTATGTTTTCTCTCTCATGCGGGAGAGACTGGGTGCCGGGGGGTGTTGGGACTTCTAAAAGAATCCTCACATCCACCTACACACAGGAACATACTAGTGCATACAGTATGCTCGCCTTCTCACTATACAGCACGGATTTTTTTTCGCCTGAAACAAAGGTGAAACCAATGCACCACAAACCTTCCTAAATGTGGCTTCTGTAACCTTGTGTAATTAGCTATGGCGCAATACGTGAAGAGCATTATTTATCACTGGAGCTCTTGCTTTTCACTGCCCAGTTCGGCTGAGATTTATTTCATTTGTCTATGTCACTTTATGCATGAAAAGCAAAAACTATACTGATACGCCGTCCTCGATTGTGTAAATGAAAGACAAACCCACTAGTTTGTATAGTCCACGGGGAAGCTCACCTGCTCGCTCAGGTTAAATCAGGTGACATATACAAGAGCAATGAGCCCACGGTAAGAGAACCAGAAGCTATTCAGTAAAACAAAAGCAATAAAGAACAATGTGGTTCAGCTACTAAACTTTTAACCCTCGGCGCCGCCTACCTCCATACTTGTCCCATCTGAAGGAAGTGGATGAGCGTCTGCCAGACCAAGACTGAGATGCGGCAGCACTTGCCGCGGTCGTTGGAACCCGCTGTGGCTCTTCGGCTGCTCAGCCCTTCCACGGAGCCCAAGCCTTCTCCCGTGTAATCCTGGAGGAACCACCTGAAACTCAGTATCTGCACGAGCACGGATGGCACGAGCACGAAGAAGAGTGTGAGCCCGAACCAGAGGTAGTCCTCCTTGGCGTAGTAATCGGCCGCAAGCCACAGGTCCGTGCCCACATCCCAGAAGAAGACCAGCAGCGCCAACACAATCCACAGGCAGTCGAGCCATAGGCGTTCTTCCCGTGCCGCCCGCGCGCCTTCTCGCTTCTTTCCCAGCAGGTAGTGCAAGCACGCGCTCCGGCAGCCCCAGTAGCACGAGGACGTGTTGCAGCAGTGGCAGATGTGCAGCGAGCTGCCCTCCCGCGGGTAATCCTCTCCGCAGCCACCGCCCGCCGCCTCGTCCAGGTTGTGCAGCTGGGCAAACCCGGTGGCGGTGGCGAGCCCCCGACCATCAGATTTTGCTGCCATCTTGCTCTCCCAAACCCCCGCCTCCGGCTTCCGCGGCTTGTGACGTCACTTCCCCGACACCTGTCTTGCGCGAGCGCGCCTAAAGAGGTAGCCATCTAGGTCCGGGGTGACCGTGGCGCATCACCGACTAGTGTTAGCTTCATGCAGTTACGCATCCTGATTCCACACAAACCGAGCATCTTCTTTTCGCACAGCTGGAGCTTAAGTTTGGTGTATGATAGATAAATGCACCGCCACGCACCTAATAATATGGCTTGGAGAAGCTCCAGGAAACCCCCTTACCCCTCTAAAAAATACCCCGTTGTGTTAGCAGGACGCAGCGTTTCTGACCTGCGCAATGTCCCCGCTGCACAGCAAGCGCCCGGTCTTTTCCCTGAGCCGCACGAACCGAATGGAGAACTGTTCTACACTGGAGAACTGCTTGATCAAAATTCCCCGTTCCCCATTGATGATGCCACCTAGTGATACTCTTTCAGGGCATACAATTCTCTCTCTCTGCGCGTGTGTATGTGTATGGTGGGCGCGCTCGCTGAATGATGTAATGCTGTAGCACGCCACACGTATTTTTAGTTAACCCTTTCCTCTCGTGGAAATCGTGAGGTGTGTATATACTCCTGCCTTCAAACAGTTGAAAGACAAACAGCTTGAGGCAATACATGTCTTTTTCCCCTAGTTGACAGCTGTTTCATGTTCAATGCCATTTATGGATATTCTCTTGGTTGTGTGTATGTGTGTGTGTGTGAGAGAGAGAGAGAGAGCGTGTGTGTGTGTGCGTAAGAGAGAGTGTGTGTGTTGTTAATCAGCTGTTTTACGCACGCAGAATCAGAGCTGTCCGTGGTGCTGAAACCCTTCAGAGACTGGATTGAATACTGTATGTCAAAAGATTATTGAATCTTGTATTAAATCATTCATATGATCTGTCTGTGCTAGAGTGGCACAGTGAGCAATATGAAATCATTAGGAAAGGCAGCCTGGTCATTTCTCTGAGGAGTTTGCTTTTTTTCCCTGTGTACACGTTGGTTTGATTGATTGCTCTAGTTCCTTTTAACACTCTAAAAAAAGAATGCTAGGCAAATCGGAGATGCCAAATTCCCTTTCCATCAACTGGACTAACAGGAATATAACCTTGTTTGTGTCTTGAATGAAAACTTTGGGAATTGTAATATCTGTGTGTTATGATCAGAAAAAATGGTATGAATTACATTTGGTAGAACTGTAATCCAGCGGGAAAAAACATGCCTTCATAATAAATGTCTTATAAACCAACGTGCACATGCATGTGAAGTCCTGCTATGTTTCTATTGCCCTGTGCAGTATGTGTGTGAAAGAGAGAAACACACACACAGAGAAATAAACAGAGAGAGAGAAAGAGGGAGAGAGAAAAGAGGGAGAGAGAGAGAGAGACTCCAGATAAAGTTACAATGTGTCATTTAGCCTCTGATTACAAGACACGATCTGCTCTCTGTTTCCCAATACAGCAGCCAAGAACATTGCAATGTTGTCAGTCTCTCTTTTGCAGCATCATAATTTCTCAACACCTCCTCCAGGGAGACATTAACAGGATTAAGAACACATAAATGTTACATTGCAGAAATCAGAATCATGTCTTTAACTGTCACTAGGTTACATCAAGCTGAAACAAACCTACCATTAAGTAAAAAGTATCATATCCATGTATTAATTAATGCTAGTTATGATCTATCTTGCAAATCACTGATACCAAAATTACTTATATCCATAATCCAGGGTTATTTATTACAAGGTAGGATGCCCTAAGTCTTTACAATTTGAAGTTTGCATATTCACCTGCGTCTGTGTAAATTTTGGTTGCTCAAGTTTCTGGACATGTTGATAAACATATGAAAAAAACAAGCCAATTATCATCAACCTACGACTGAATAAAAGCGTTGTCTAGCCAGTAGTCACAAATGAATGTGAAGCCTCAACACTTATGAAAGTAAAAGAACGGAATATCCAGGCTTTTAGAACAAGTGCTTCCAGAAATTGATGAAGATCTCATGTATGAAAGTGTGATCAATGAGCAAGGTCAAGTGATAGGGCATTCACATTGAATAAAATGTAAAGACGGGAGGGAAGCATAAGAAATTACCTGAATCCGAATCATCATACATGAGGCAGAGGGAATTGGACAAATTTCACTCATCTATTCCAACCACCATGTGATAACAATGACAGAGTATGACACGATGATTTGGTTTCTTCCAACACATGAAAAACATGCATCAGGCTAATATATGTCTTGAAAGTGCCCTTACTATGTGAGAATGTATGACTATGTGTGCTCTATGATAGAGTGGGCATTATCTAGAGTTGTTCCTGCCCTGTGCCCTGTACTGCTAGCTTTCCACAACATTGACCTGGATTAAGCAGGAATTAAGCAGGAAGTGAACGAAATTTTTAGAAAGTCTGTGGGTTTTGTGAATTTAATAATAGGCTCCTGCACCTGATCCAGAATGCTGCAGCGCTACTTGTCTTCAACATCCCCTTGTTGTGAATCCTTCACTGGGTTACTTCATCTGTGGCTTGACTTGACTAACCATCCTCCAGGGTACATAGAAGACGGCATACAGACTTATGTCCTGTATTGCCATCAAGGTGGTGGAACAAACTCATCTTGTACTGTATGTCCAATCATCAAAATCACTTGCTGTCTTCAAACACAGACTGAAAATTAAGCATTTACTTTGCACCTTTCAAATCTCTTACTTTTCTTCCTTCACTTTTTCTGTATGCAATTTTATAAATCTCCACATGAGCACTTTTAAGTGTTGGGAATTATTTATTCTTTTATTTAAATGAATACAAGAAGAAGAAATAAATGAATGACTGAGATACTTCGAGTAAACTGTTTAAGATTTTAAATATTTAGGTAAGCTGGATGCAGACAGAAGCTGTAAGCAAAGGGCTGCAGTGCAGGAAGCTGCTGGAGACTACATTACATTAGAAGAGTTTAATAGAGACAATGTGCTCATTATGTCAGTGTCAGCTGGAGGCTTTTCTGTGGTTCACAGCAAAGAAAGTCTCATGGAGATTTTGATTGAACTAATTTATCCAGGATAATAAAACATTACTAGGACAATTTAGTGATAAGAGCTTATCAAAGCCCCAAATACAGCAAATCAGCTTATGTGTTCATCATGTTCAGTCTGGTGGCTCATCAATGTTTCATGGCTTGTGGGCTTTCAGACCCATTGTACTGTAACGACAATCAAAGACACGATGCATTTTTTTCTGGATCATGATACAACATGATTCATGCTAATCTGCATCCTGTCTTTCAAATCTTCTATTTCTTACAACATCCACTCAGCTTCATCTATTAAAATATTAGCCTTTAGTCAGAGTAATCTGTTTCTCTACCAAAATCCATACATTTTTAATGAGAGCAAATTGATCCACATATTTTTGGGGAGAGTGTTGGATTCGTGACAAACATGTAAGTCAAGCTAAATAATGCAATGTGTGTAATCGCAGCTGACTTCTTAGAAGCTCCAGATGCTTCTGTCATGGCAATTAACAGGGCACTTTGGCACTTATCAAATACTGATTCACTTGAATCCGAGAGCCCAGCAAGTCTGATTCAAGCAAATATGTTGCTGCAAATATATTGCGGGCCAGTCAGTGCCCACCCGGCAACTCTGGGTGTGACGACAATAACACTAGACAAGGGGCCAGTTCATCGTAGGTGCACACAAAGACAGTTACACACACATTTACACCGTAATGGGCAATTTAAAGATAATTTGTAATGTCGTATGAAACTCGAGCACACACAGAAAACCTACTCAAACATGGGGAGAACATGCAAACTCCACACATCAATTTCCAGAGTCACCTCAACAGGGGCTTGAAACTGGGTAGTTCTTGATATGAAATGACAGCACTAGCCACTGCACCACTGTGCTGCCTCTAACTCATTAATTAATAAAAATAAATAAATAAATATTTAAAGTTGCTCAAATTTAGTGTCAAAATTCATTTTAAAAAATTCAGTGCAAACATCCAGGATACCTAGGATGAGCAATCGGTCCATTCGAACCAATTGCACATTCACAGTCAGTGGTGGTCATGCACCTTGGTCTGCCATCTGCAGAAAAAAGGTAAAAGTAGTATGTAATTCCTGTCTTTATAAACATGCTCTTTCGGCATGAATATATGCTCGCAGAACTTCTTCTGTATGCAGACATAGCCTGCTCATTAGAAATAAACACATTTAGGAAAACAAAAACAAGTTTACTGCTGCTTATATTCAAATTAACACATGGTAGCAGATTTAGGTTTTTCCCATGACAACACAGATTAGCTGCACAGATCAATCAGCTTTCTTTAATGCCCTTTGTCTTGTGTTGTTTGTAGTAGTCTTGCCCTGTTATTTCAGTCCACATTGTGATGTATTTATAAGTCTTCCACGTCTTCTGACTCCTTCGACAAGTCCAGTCATTACACTTTATTTAATGCTGTCATTGAGCCATATCACATAGTAACATAGCTTGTGGGATTTGATGTGGCTCAGTAACTCATTTTCTGTTCTAGCCAACTTGTAGACTTGTAGTTGAGTGATTATCATGAAGACGTGAAGAATAGAGGCAAGAAATGTCTTAAGGGAGGAGTGAGGTTTTAAGGTTTGATTTGGAGACAGTGGCACTGACTAAAAGACAGAAAGCAGAACTGGAGGTGGCAGAGCCTAAAATATTGAGGTTCACTTTAGGAGTGACCAGGATAAACAGTATTAGGAATGAGCACAGTTTGAGAGACAGCACAGGTTGGACAATTTCAGGACAAAATTAGAGAGAGCAGACTGAGTTAGTTGAACATTTGCAGAGGAGGGGGAGTAGATATAGTGGTATGAGGATTTTAGAGATGGAGCTGCCAGGCAGGAGGCAAAGAGGCAACCCAAAGAGGAGATATACAGATGTGGTCAATGTAGACATGCAGGTAAACAGTGTGAGAGCAAAATATGCAGAGGACAGATTGACGTGGAAAAGACTGACTAGAAATTGGCGACCCCTCATGAAGAAGAAGAAGACATGTACTGTGAACCCGCTGGCCACGCCCCAGCTAAAATAGCCAATATCAATGTAGTTTTTGAACAGCCATGGTGTATCATCTCCATGCCGCTAGGTGGCCATATAACGCTTTTCTGCTCTCTGGCAAAATGTGAAAAAAAGCAAAACAGGAAACTGGAGTCAGGTGGATGAGACGTAAGACATGTTACTGATATCTTTAATATTTATTAATAGGTGTAATGTGTTATGATGTGAAAGTACCGTGATACCTTCGTCTTGCTTTATTGTGCACGGATCTCTTGTTTTTACTGCATTTAAGAAGAAAGTAATAAATCGCTAGCAGAACGCTAAGCAGATGCACTGGTATGTTTCGTAGATAAAGAGACTGTATGGATAATACATAAGCGCTCCTCAGTTATTTTTTCTCTAGTTCTCCGTCATAACGCGTAAGTTTTCATCTACTACTTTATTACTCTGCAGTTCAGCAGTGTGTATTTTTGGTTTTATCCAACATTGTGTCAGCAATATCACGGCCCAGGATTGTGTGTAGTCGTAGACACAGTGATGTGTGGCTTTGGTTCTGTCACAACAGGCAGCAGCCTTTATAATCATTGCAGTGGTTTATTGGTGTTGAAATCTGAAATATGATATTTATGTGTGTTTTTGTAACATCAGGAAGTAATAATGCAGTAAACACCTTGCTTTCGTACGAAAGGACTCGATTAATGAAATCACTGAACCAACTTAATACAATTTTGATTCATATGGGGATGATTCAATACTTAATGAATCAATAACTGAATTCGGCTATCCCTCTGAATCAACAATAAGATGATATTTAGATTCGTATGGGGTTATTCCATATTCAAATACACTTCTGAATCAGTTATGGTTCAGTATGATTTATATAAGAATGATTCAGGGGTTTACTCGAGTACTGAATCAATTGCACTGCAATTCTCAATATAAATTCATGTTTTAATGATTTGAAATTTGATTATACCAAAAAATCAATTATATTATGACTATACACTTTAGATTCATAGGAAAATGATTCCACATTTGGCTTTTACCACAGAATCAACTAACATAGTGTAATGATTCAATACAGTGATACAAATGAATGACTTTTATTGATACAGTTTTGGTTTAAGTATGGAGAGATATTAGTGCCATAAAAAAGAATAAACCTTGAAAAATAATCAGATATATCTGTAAATAAAAGTCGGTATTAATTAAATTAGTTTAAAAGATGAAAATGATGATTGACACACTGTGCCGATCCTTTATGAATGGAGAGGCCGAAAGAATAAAAAAAAAGAAGTTTAAAAGAAGAAAAATTTTATCTTGTTTAAAAGTTTGTGATCTTATTAGAATTTTCTATATTTCTGTATACATATGACCTAATATGTGCATCAGATTTTCACACAAGTCCTAAAAGTGGATAAAGAAACCCAGTTAAACAAATGAGACGTTACATTTCAGCATACATTTGAGCCTGAATATCTCAGTGGGATAGAGCAAGCTTCTGTAAAAAAAATCCATATGCAATAGTAACTTAGGAATTATAAGGAATTAATAGGAATTAAATACAGGGGTGGGGCTGCAGC
>JAOUQV010000029.1:1839357-1851548 GCA_028565295.1 Aspidoras spilotus | reverse complement strand
TATATATAAATGGCAGATATATGACAGTTTAATAAAAAGGTAAAATCAAAGATGTTAGTATAGGCTTTGTGAGAATTTAACATGGAAGTCATAGGAAGATATTTAAGGAGGTGGGTCTGATTTAATTATCATACAGTAACCCGAGAAGGAATGTATCAATCAATTAGATATTTATGTTTAAATGGCATTTCTACATGAAAGAATAAGAATGTTATGACACAGAGTTTCAAAATGTTTTGATTACTTAAACAGGTCTCCTTCCTAGAGTGTAGCTAGAGTGCTTTCATCATGTATATCACAGGGAATTTTCAAGGAAATTCAAGTGAACGGAGATTGTAGTCAATCTGTAGTTTTACGCAGCGGGTCAGGCTGGAACCTTGTCCGATAATATAAAATTTTGTGTTTCTGGCTAAAAAATTGACTGAGTTGTGGCAGTTTTAAAATCTCAGCAATCTCGAGCACCCGGTTAGAGATAACGCTTATCTTTGAATAAGCACACTTCGCACATACATTCCCGGTCATTTTGATATGTGACCGTGTTCCCTCTTTAAATGTAGGAGGAGACACACATTCAATTGTGTGCAAAAATAATAATAATAAAAACTAGAAAGTGCAGTTCTTGCAGAAACTGCGATGTGTATTGTCCCAGTGCATTCAGTATGCAGTCTTCAAGCACACATGACAGTAATGTTAAATGCATTTAGAATTATGTCAGTATCTCAAATAATGTGTCATTTTACAAAAACGTTTGTTATTTATTTATAAATTAATGTAAACATTTGTTTTACACATTTTTACTTGTATTTTATTTATGAAATCAGTAGCCAAATCAGTTTTCCCTCTCCTACCCAAACTGATGTATGTGTGTGTGCGTGCCTTTTCTTTCTGTGTATGAAAGACGGTCCTTGCTGGTTTCCCTGCTAAATATCTCTAAAACTACAGTAGGTAGAAAGATCAGTATACAAGCATCTCTACTAATTTATAAAAAATGTTGTCTTTAAATAAACATTTAAAATGTTTTAAATACAATTTTTCTATCACTTAACCGAGACTTTTGTGTGAGAAAGGAGACCTGGCCCTTCGTTCTGATGTAAATTATATGTGTATTGATATACACATGGCAGAGATATGACATTTTAGAAAAAAGGTGAAATCAAAAATCGCTTTTGTGTAAAATATGGTCTATCACAGTTACGGCAGTTTGAAAATCTCCTTAATGTTTATCCTTATCTTTGAACACACACACTTCGCACATACATTCCAGGTCGTTTTGATATGTGACCCATGCGATCCCTCTTTAACTGTAGGAGGAGAAATTCGTGTTCAAATGTGTGAAATAATAATAAATCGAAGAACTATTTTGCAACACACATAATAATACTACTAATAATAATAAATCAAAGAACTGTATGTGTTTCTCTGCAACACACATAATAAAACAACTGGAGTGAAGATCATTTTGACTCACCATTGCATGATTGTAAATATATATAAACATCATTTTGTTTCATTAGAATTAAGGTTTAGGTTCAGGTTAGCTTCAGGTTATTTCTAAAAAACTTCATCTTTAAGTGCTGTTTATTTCTTACCGATGAATCACTTTGTGTTCGCTGGCGAATACCTCTTGCTCCAATAACTAAATCCACTGTTAGACTCCAGCCTTGCTGTAGGACATGACAGCATTGACATAGCATCAGTATATGATTTGTTATTTCATTATCTTAAACTTTATCATTTTAGATATCCTCAATTTACTTTCTAAAAAGCTGCTTTGCAACAAGGTTCTCCTTTTATCTGCCTCTCACTTTATCAGGGGTCGCCACAGCGGGTCAACCTTTTCCACCTCACTCTGTCCTCTACATCTTCTGCATCCTCCTACCAATATACTGTACCCACTGTCCCACCTGCACCAAACCATCTCAGACTGCCCTCTATAACTATCTCCCAATGGTTCAATTGTAAAAAGTGCTCTAGAAATAAATATGAAGCCACTTATCTTACTAAAGAGTGGCTTTGAAAGGTATCCATGCTTGTCTGCCCATCACAGAACAGTAAGACACATTAACATACACACATGCACACTCAGACACACAATCTATCTCTCTCTCTGTCTGTCTCTCTCTCACACACATACAGAGAAACTCTGCTCAGAATGGTCCCTGGCCATAAACCTGGGTGCTTCTTGCTGTGTGGTGACAACACAAACTACTGTGCCACATGCTAAACCTCTATACATAATTTATATGTATATACATTAATTAACTGTAATAAACAAATCATCAATGATTCAATCAATCACTCAATCAATCAATCACCAATCAATCAAGTAATTAAGTAATACATCCAGTTTCTTATTGTTCAGAACTTACCACTAGTTCACAAGGAAAAACCTCTTCATTAAAGTTAATGAATTCACCAAAGGTCTTGAAGAACTTTACTATACACTCTTCCTCTTTGAGTGTGCTGTACTGCTGAAACGTCTGCTGGATCAGTTTCCTGAGCTGCTTCGGCTGAGGGCAAACGATGACAAAAACAAGAAAGCACAATGAATTTTTACATTTATGGCTCTTCTCCTGAGCGACTTACAATTATCTCTCTATACAACAGAGCAGTTAAGGCTTAAGGGCCCTTCTCAAGGACCCCCAGTGGTTGGCAGTGGTGGAATTTTAACAATTTCTTAAACACTGAGCTACCATAATTTAATTGCTTTACAGTTATGCTCTGCTATACATTAGAAGACTTACATTTATCACATAATATGCAAATATTAGTATACCTTCATACTTTCAATCAGTTTCTGTGGGAAAAAAAGGTCTAACCCAACTTCTTTCCTGGAAGAAAGCAAAAACACAATGTTGCTATAATACTGAATGCATTTGTAATACATGCGGTTGTGTGTTATACAACCCCAATTTAATAAAGTTTTGTAAAACATAAATAAAAACAGAATACAATGATTTGCAAATCCTTTACAAAACATAATCAATTGAATAAACTACAAAGACAAGATATTTAATGTTTAAACGGATACACTTGATTGTTTTTTGCAAATATTCACTCATTTTGTATTTTATGCCTGCAACATGTTCCAAAATAGTTGGGACAGGGGCATGTTTACAACTGTTACTTTACCTTTCCTTTTAACAACACTCAATACGCATTCAGGAACTGAGGACACAAACTGTTGAAGCTTTGTCCATCATCCTGCATGATGTTCAACCTCGGTTGAACAGTACGGGGTCTCCGTTGTCTTTTTTTGCGCTGCACAATGCACCACACATTTCAGGTCTGGACTGCTGGCAGGATAATCTGGTACGTGAACTCTTGTATTATAAAGACAGACTGTTGTAATATGTGTAGAATGTTTCATGGCAGGAATGTTCCTGACAAAGATGTTGCTTGGATGGCAGCATATGTTGCTCCAAGACCTGTATGTACCTTTCAGCATTAATTGTGCTTTCACAGATGTGCAAGTTACCCATGCCATGGGCACTAACACACCCCTCATACTATCAGAGTTGCTAATGTTGCTGATAACAAACCAGAAAGTCCTTTTTATTTTTTATATGGAGGACAGGATGTCCATTCAAGTTCTTCCTGTGTACGCAAGAATTTTCTCTGTGAACTCTGGTATCCTCCTACAGTCCAAAAACATGCATGCTAGGTGAATTGTGAACCAAAACTGTCCGGTCCTAATATGAAAAGGGATGAATGTTACGTCCCGAAGGGCATCCAACGTAAAACATGTGCCAGCTAGGCAATGTGAGTGGCGCCCCTGGTAGCATGGAAAAGCCAACAGATGAAAAAAAAGCCTTTTGATTGCATTTAATTCCAAAAATACATGCAAAAACACACACACAAGACTCCATACTGTTTATAATGCCATTTAAGGCCTTAAATTTCACACTCATTATGAAATTTAGCTCACAGAATTTTTTAAAAATCAGCTGGCAATAGAATTACAGTTAACTGTAAACCTGTACAAAAAACAAATTAATATTGGTGATTAAAGACTTCAAAAGCTTGAACGATTTATGACTTACTCTAATAGTTCAAAATTGGACTTTTTCTCAAGGCCTTTAGCATTCATGTCTTTGTAAAACCTCCTGCCAGGAAGGAAAACAACACAAATAAGCAACACAAATAACACAAATAAAAAACTAACAACACAAATAAAGAAGTACAATGAAACACATTGTTTGTCAAAGTAATAAAAACATTCCTAAAAATAATAATTATATCACAGCATATTTAAGCATGTCATTTCTTAACATTTCATCACTATTAGTCCTACCTGATCTCCAGACAACCCAGCTGCAATGCCATGCCATCACTGACTTTATTAGAATACTGCTTCATGTAGTCACTCCGGACCTGTGCCACACCAAGCACCCATACATTATATAAACTGGTAAATATCAATGAATCAGTGCCAAACAGGAAATTGCATGCTAACCTGATGATAAAGATATAACAGTGATGTCCTGTCATCCTTAAACTTCTCCAAGAAATTAGCTGGTATGTAACGAATTCTAAGGTCATATCTGAAACACAAGTAATAGATATCACAAAATGTATATCAAGTTACTATACAATAAAAAAGAATATTATACTCTTAAGCATACTGACTTTTTATTGTTATAACATACAATAAGTAACTATTATTAATACTATTCTCAGCCTTGCAATGGACTGGTGACCATTTGATTTTCCATGCAGTTTTATTGAGACATATTGTGCAATCACAGAGTGATTAAGCTCATGTTTTCTCAAAAAAGCAGCATAAAAAATCCAGACTAACTTTTCTTTAGCAAAATCTGAGGGCTGGCAGAGACTCCAGAGACCCAGCTTTATGTGCACGAGACCATATAAAGGTCACATATATTTATTTATTGTTTACAGCATTATCAGCACCAGTGGCTATTCTAATCATACTCATACACAAGTCTCATATCATGCACAAAGTCACATATCAATACACAAGTTAATGACCTGAAGTAAACACACGCGAACACGGGGAGAACATGCAAACTTCACACAGAGATTCCCAGGTCATCCTTCCCGGGGATCGACCCAGGTCCTCTTGCTGCGAGGCTACAGCAATATCCATTGCACCACTGTGCTGCCCAATTTAATTATTTAATAAGTACAGTTACATATGTGATTATTAAATTAATAGCTATACAGATTTTTTGTCTGGTTGATCGAGTATTATGTTTATTAATCTTTTACAGCAATGTTAGGTCATGTCATACAGCATCCTCATTCCATGGGATATACAGACAGATTGCTTGCTACCCCACTCAGGGATTCGTTTCCCAGTTACTAATGCTCCTGACTGATCTACCTACTGAGCTAAAACTGGCTATAAAAGGAATATGATTACTCTTATTTTGATATTAATTATTGCTCCTCACCTCCACTCTGCCTCTACATGGAGTTTTTCATAGCGCTGTTCCACCTCACCTACAGTCAAATCAGGATGCAGCCAGTGATGCTCCTCAGACTTCAGGTGTTTGAGTCTCAGGCCAAAGCATTCTGCATTCCGCACATTAGGGCCCAAACGTCCACTGATCAGGATGGACTGAATGATGGCCTGATGATAAACAGAAGAAGCAACAAGTCTGTGTCTAATTAAAAACCTTAATTATAAACATATAATTGAGTTTAAAAAACAAGAAGAAGTGCATATGCAAATTTGAAAGGTACATATTGATTCATTTATTATCTTCCAGTAATTACACTCCGGGTCACAGGCCAGCTGGTGCCCACCTGGGAACTGCAAAGGCAGGAACAACCATGGCCAGGGCGGGAGGGCAGGTTTTGGCTTGAGTAGGTGGAGAAGGGGGGGGGGCATCTACATTGAACTAGCATTGGAGGGTCCCGGTTTGAAAAAAGATTAAGAACCCCTTTATTTATTTCTTAAACAATATCTTTTCATGTATTATTGGAGTTATATTAATGCAGAGGGAGGAATGGTGGAGCAGGTAGTGCTGTCACCTAAAAGCATGAAGGATTGAATTCCCAAGTGACGCAACCTTGGAAATTTCTGCGTGGAGTTTCTGCATGTTCTCCCCATGTTCACATAGGTTTTCTCTGAGTAATCCGGTTTACTCCCACATTGTGAAGACATGCATGCTAGGTTTATTGGTGTCTCTAAAGTGGCCCTTAGTGTGTGAATGTCTGTGACTATGTGTGAATGTGCCCGGTCTAGGGTTGGTTTTGCCATTGCGCCAAGAGTTACCGGGTGAGCACTGGCCATTACATTAGTGCCATTACATTAGTACATTAGTGCCAGTACATTAGTTCCAGAGTTGTATTGTATGTTTATAAACGGTCTTTATTAAATCACATTTTTCAACATTTTTATTAAAATCTACACAACAGGCATTTATGATTTCCTGCTACATACAAATAAAGATTAGCGGATACTAAAAAACAAAAACTGATAAATGTTAATATTAACAGGTGAATTCTGAAGCTCCCTCCAATTACTTTTAATTTATAAATATACATTTTAAATAATTTAATAATATTATAATTAAAATTATATATTTTGAAACATTAACAATTAACACCTTCTGTTCATTTAATCCTGGAAGTGTTATTTCATACAGAAATGTGGAAAACTGTAACAATGAGCAACAATCCATATGCATTTCATCATCTTTTAACTATTACCTTTATCTTCCAGGAGCTATCACACTTGACAAGTTTGAAGTTTTTCAGGTTGTTGGTGCTGCTGAAGCATACTTTTAGTATTTTCACAGGCCCTCCCTCTCCAGCAAGGGCAAACACAGGGGTTTTTGGTCCATCAGTGCCTGGGCTTGGCACCTTCCATGACAGTGTGCTGGTATCACCTGCCATCTTGAAAACTGCTTATGGCAAAAAGCACACCATCACACCCACGTCAGGCCTGTGGAGAACATGCACACGAGTCTATTTGAAGACATTTTGCAGTGGCATTATGGTGTGGTGTATTATACAGAATAAATAGTTAAGAAATGTATTCATGAAACTAAAAATGCAACTTCTTTTTAAATTTGACTTTTTTTTAATCGGAAATTACCCAGAAAGAGGCAATGAATATTTTGTTGAATATACTCCCGTTTAGAATGAAATAATCTGTACCAATATTTGTTGCCTGGAACCCAAACCTTCGAACCTTTACAGGTTCTCTCAGAGGAATAGATGAATCATTGCAACCAATTTTTTTCATTGGGTCGCACATGAATTCAGTTAAGAAACACTGTCAGGTATCACGGCACACCCTCAATCACTCGTTTGGTTTGTTTATTTTTTTATGGACTCTCGAGGATCCTTAATTACCCGTACTTCCAGACACGTCCCGTTGTTGTTTTTTTTCTTGTTCTGACGCAGATCTTCCTTTTCACCTTGCTTCAGTATTGTTTTGCAATGTATTCTGCAATACTCATACTCTGGCATGCACAGACACACCCACTTTGTAGCTAACACCGTTTGCTGTGTTACATACACATATAGAAGAATGCTTGCTAAGTGTTCGTAAAGGGATAAAAACCTTAGACTGAACCAGGAAACCTTAACTGAGCTAAATGTGTAAGTCCATACAGAGTTATTTTATTATTTTATTTAGTATTATTCAGAATCTTTTTCGGATTTCCTTGTAGATTGCATGTAAAACTTTAACAGTGGCAAAAATCACAAGTAACTGTTATCTGCTCACCTAGAAGTTTCCTTATGCAAGAGTTAAGGGCATAAATAAATCAAGCCAGAATGTGCATGTTTGCCTTCACTGTACAGACATACTTACACAAGTACACACTGTTTACTTTCACTGACCTGTTACCGAATACTTTTACCTGAAATACTCATAAGTATAATCATGTCTGTATTTAATGTTCAAAGTACTACTAGTAGTATTATATAAAATGCTAGGAAAAAGTTATGATGTCACTACATTGCTGTATGCACAATAACATTTTGTTAATGTTCATATTCATTCAATCATTATCTATCCATTATCTTCCACTTAACAAGGAGCGAGGGCCAGCCAGGGCCAGCCAGTACCCACCCGACAACTCTGGGCACAATGTGAGGAACAACACTAGGGCACCACTCCACCGTAGAGCACATACATATACCGTAAAATAGCCAGTATATTAATAAACAACGTTCTGTGACTTTTGACCGAGTGATTTGATTATACAAGAGATATTTATTGAGTGCTTTTATTGAAGTATAACTACCTGTACACTGGGACTGTAACTATACATGCATAACTATTTTAACTAAATTTGGCTAGGATAATCATTGTTATCCATCCTAGAGTAAAAAATAATTATTTACATTTATTCTATTATTCCTAATTTCATTAGATTTGTTTTATATGCTGTATCATATACAAGTGCTGGTCATAAAATTAGAATTTCATTTAATTCTTTTAATTTGATGATTTATAACTGACAACTAATAAAATACTCAATTTAAGTATCTCAGAAAATTAGAATATTGTGAAAAGGTTCAATATTGAAGACACCTGGTGCCACACTTTAATCAGCTAATTAACTCAAAACACAGTCATAGGGAAGACAGCTGACTTGAAAGTTGTCCAAAAGACAACCACTGACACCTTGCACAAGCATGGCAGAAGATTGTGAGACAAAACCCATTTAAAAATGTGGGGAAGATTCTCAAAGACTGGACTGCCTCTGGAGTCAGTGCTTCAAGAATTACCATGCAGACATATGCAAGACATGGGTTTTAGCTGTCGCATTCCATGTGTCAAGCCACTCTTAAGCAAAAAACAGAATCAGAAGTGTCCAAAAGCAAAAAGCTCCAAAGTTAAGTTCTCTTTAATTTCTGTGAATTCTTTAATTTCTTTGAAAATCAAGGAATCAGAGTCTGGAGGAAGATAAGTGAGGCACAGAAAACATGTCATTTAAGGTTTAGTTTAAGGTTTTCACAGTCATCTGCTGGTGTTGGTCCACTGTGTTTTCTGAAGGTTAAAGGTCAATGCAGCTGTCTACCAGGAAGTCCTCATGCATCCTGCTGCTGACCAACTTTTGGGAGATGCTGATTTCATTTTCCAACAGAACTTGGTACATGCACACAGTGCCAAAGCTACAAGTACCTTGTTTAAGGACCATGGCATCCCTGTCTTTAATTGGCCAGCAAACTCACCTGACCTATTGAAAATCTATGTGGTATTGTGAAGAGGAAGATGCGACATGCCAGACCCAACAATGCAGTACAGCTGAAGGCCACTATCAGCACAACCTTGGCTATTATAAAACCTAGACTGCCACAGACTGATCGACTTCATGCCACGTCACATTGCTACAGTAATTTGTGCAAAAGATGCCTCAACTTAGTATTGAGTGATGTATATGATGATACTTGTGTTTTTATTTTTCAATTGGCCACCATTTCTAAAAATCTATTTTTTTTGTTTTGGTCTAAAGTAATATTTTAATTTTCTGAGATTCAGAATTTGGGTTTTTTTATAAGTTGTCACTTATAATCAATAAATTAAAAGAAAATGAAATATATCAATCTGTGTACGAATATGTATAAGGTTTCACCCTATGAATAGAATTACTGAAATAAATCAACATTGTCATGATATTCTAATTTCATGACCAGCACCTGTAGTGCTACAAAAATTAGCAAGCAAGTGTTCTTTTTTTGGCCTTTACACAAGTCTTACCACAAGTTACAGCTGGTGCAGAATGCTGCTGCTTGAATTTTTACTAGAACTCCAACTCATTACGTAACCCCAGTTTTTTCAATAATTTCAATAATCCAAACAGGATGTTTTCAGAACGTGTATCAGATAGCAGTATTTTCAGGAGTGAGAGAGGGTCGAAGAAGATTTATGTGATGAAGATGAAAATAAGTAGACCGCATAAAATTATTTATATGTGTTTTGAAAGTCAAAGTACTGTCAAGGAAAGCACCCAGACTCTTTACCTGAATAGAGGGGAAAACAAGAGTATTTTCAAAGGGAATGGAAAAACTATTTACCTTTACTATTTACTTATTTAAGTGTGGATTTAGAACCAATGAGGATAACCTCGGTTTTGTCATGATTGAGATTGAGAAAATTAGAAGAAAAACACAGCTTAACTTCCTCTAAGCAATCACAGAGGGTAGTGGGAGAAAATATAGAGGTTGGTTTGCTAGAGAGGTAGAGCTGTGTGTCATCAGCATAACAATGAAACTTAATGTTAAACTTGTCCTAGAGGAAGAAGATAGATAATGTAGAGAATAGGACCAAGGACAGAACCTTGGGCGACACAAGAGTTTAGAGAAGATGACTGGGATTTAAATGTCTTTAATTAGATAAACTGGGTGCAATATGATAGATATGAAGTAAACCATTCCAGTGGTATGTCCAAAGGAGAAGGATAGAATGAAAAATGGTATTGAATGTTGCACTTAAATCCAAGAGAATGAGTAGAGATAGAAAGTCAGAGTCAGCTGCAGTCAGGAGGTCATTTGTTTTTTTTAAGATATGAATACTGTAATGTCAATTTTATCTGTGCGATGTACAACACATATACATATTAACACAGAAATTTACACGCATGTACTGCTTATTCATGATTTAATCCGTAATCGCGGGTTAGGATTTAAATGTAATAATCCTGCAGTCCTTTTACCTCACAGAGAAGACAAATTGCATAGAATGCTTTTTGAAATGGCAATGTTTGCATTTGTCAGCAGGGGCTTTTCCCAGACGAGGAAGTGCACAGTAAACACTCTCTCTGTGTCTCTTTCTCTCTCTCTCTCTCTCTCTATATCTCTCTATCATTTTATTTCGATTCATTTCAATTAGCTTTTTTTGACTCAGCCGTATAGTTACAGTATTGTCAAAGCGTAACAAGAATTTAAACAAACATAACAATAATTACACACTAGTGAACAGAAGAAAATAAAAATCTAAAAAAGAATACAATTATGTACAATATATAGTTAAAAGGAATTAGAGAATACTAATACTAATAGAATAAGGGCAAGACCAAATACATGCACAATATTGCCTTTAAAGAGTAGCAAAAACTGAAAATGAAAGATGACAGGGGTCCCCACAAAGATAGTAATTGCTAATAATTGAAACTTGTGAGAAAAATGTTGCTGGTCTCCATAATAAATTTCTTTAGTTTTTAACAACAAAAAATAAAACCTTTAGAGTTTAGGATTAACAATAATTGATTGCATTAATAATAATGTCCTCAGAAGTATAGCAAGTGTGTGTGCATGTGTGTGTGCCTATTACAAAGTGTGTTTTAATCAGAATTTAGTTTTAATAGGCGTTAATGAATTAGCTTCAATGCCAATTATGTCAGTGAGAAGTCCCCACTTGTATAGCAAGACAAACTGTGTGTATGTGTATACGTGTTGTCGAGTGTCCCGCCTTGATGATTTTGCAAGCCTGAGGCAAACAATTCCTCACTACGCTGAAGTTACATACCTTAATCACACCTCTTGTCATTCTATTTACAAATCTTTGCAGAGAAAAACCAGATGCTACTCATTAATCAAATAACTGAATTTCTTGCACTTTAAAGTTGCATAATGCAGCCATATCTTCCAAATGTTACTTTTAACACTGTTCAATTAAAATGAATAGCTTGTTTTTTGAATCAGTAAGAAAATTCTGTATGCTGCAATTTTTAGTGACTGTTTTCTCACCATATATTCACTTTTGCTCCTAATGAACAAATACCAGAGAAACTCAAAAATAGTAAAGCACAAGTGAGATTTGCTCTCCCAGATGTCTATTGCCGATAGAAATCTAAGGAAATAGATGGTTTAGGAAAAAGTTATCCTCCTTGTATAATTGGCTACTAGTTTATAATTGGCTATTGAGTTTATTTAGTTTAGCATTAATTCATACCTCTGTCTACTGGGAATGTTAAAATAATACACAGTACTTGAAAATAGTTTTATGAAATATAGCTAGCTCTCTAACTGAAAAAATACAAAAAAATATATATATATAAATATATATAAAAATATATATATAGGGGTTAGAAAATGAAATTGAAATACTTGTCATTTTAGTGTGGGAGGTTTCTTGGCTAAATTGGACAAGCCTGGTGGCCAATCTTTATTAATTGCACATTGCAGCAGTAAGAGAAGAGTGTGAAGGTTCAATTAGCAGGGTAAGAGCACAGTTTTGCTCAAAATATTGCAATGCACACAAC
>JAOUQV010000029.1:1808048-1821520 GCA_028565295.1 Aspidoras spilotus | reverse complement strand
CAATTTAGCCATGAAACCTCCCACACTAAAATGACAGGTGTTTCAGTTTCATTGTCTAACCCCTATATATATATATAAAGGTATATGATCCAAAAGAAGATATTTTTGAAAAGACGTGTTTCGGCACATATCCAATCAATACTTTGACTCAAATGATAAAGATTCTACTAATGATTTTAAGTTGATTGGAATTAACAGTGATAATAATGGTGACATGACTGTATAATCAGAGTAATCTGGAAAGCAGCCAAGAAAATTATTAAAATGATCTAGAAGGAAGGTGAAACTTCATGTGTGCTCTTCCTCACAAACATTTGTTTTAGCAGTGAGAGGAGGTTTCCTGATAGATCAGTTTACTATAAACAACATTGTTTCCAAACACAGAATTCTTGAGAAACTGACATGATGATGATTATACCATCATCTGTATAATGATTGGACACACGTTACACTACTCTGCTGCCTGTTAATCTCCCTGTTAATTGGCAATAGCTTATTATTTTTGAATATTTCATGTAATTAGTATTAAAATGGAAATGGAAGGCTGTTTGATCATGTATATGATGAAGGTTAAGGGAACGCCCACCAACAAATAGCAATGATCATCAGTGATGTTTGATACCACCGATTTCTTTTCTGATCTGATACTGAGTAAAATTTAGGCTGGTAGTGGCGATACCGATCCGATACAGATACTTTGTGCAAATACAACTAAATTATTGTTAAATTATCAAGAATGCAATGGTATCCCACATTGTCACACACAAACATAGTTTTTGTCCCACATGTCGTGACTTGGAATCTGGAACTAAGCCATCTTTTGTATTAATAGGTAATTATTGTAGAACTACTATGGAAACATAGTACAACTGTATTTTAATATATATAATGTGAAATAAATTCCTTCACCAAACTCCCAGAAAGGTCATCTGGACACCAGACTTCTTGTGAACATACATTTGACACATCACTCATCTGAGTCGCTTCTTCAATATAAGGTGT
The DNA here is from genome assembly GCA_028565295.1 of Aspidoras spilotus. Taxonomy (NCBI): domain Eukaryota; kingdom Metazoa; phylum Chordata; class Actinopteri; order Siluriformes; family Callichthyidae; genus Aspidoras; species Aspidoras spilotus. The sequence goes on along the minus strand of JAOUQV010000029.1, from coordinate 1,820,518 downwards.
AAAGCCCCAAGGGCAATATAATTTTCCCAGGATGCTCCTAGAACTACTTTTTTAGTTGATTCAACTATCCTATCCAATCAGATTTAGTGTCTTTCATGATGTCACCTGCTAATATGTAATAACCTTTCACACAGTGCATTTTGTGATTACCAAGTGCAAACCAGAAGAATGTTTTAAGTTTAAAGGTTAGGGTTACCGTTAGGATCAGGGTTCATTTAGCAAACCCTGTAGCAAACTACAGTACTCTCAACTGATAAAGTAGTTAAATGGGTTTATGGTTAAAATCTGGAAAGTTTTAATGACATTATAGGAAGATGCTAAATCTGAATGGATAGTATAGTTGTTGGTCCTGGGTCAGCTTGTTAGATGTAATTCCAGTTACAAGAGCAACCTGAGGAATAAGGATCATGCAAAACACCAACCATGAATTTAGGTAAAAATTGGAATGACAATTGCAAAACAATTAACTTGATCATTTATTAAAATGTTGAAAAAATGAAGATTGAAAACATGCACTCTCAGACTCTCTCATTGATTCGCAATTATTATTTCCTCTTCGCATTAAGGACCTCCTTGACTTCCTGTCTAAACTAACATTCCTCCCTATATATATCATTGAATGAGTGGCCAGTAGCTTATACTTGTATAAATCCCATATAAATCTGGGAATTTTATACCCAACTTAGACTGAAAAAGCCATTATTGTAAATGACGAAACATATATTCATAGTTTGTGTCCAGACAAACTGATTCAACTTACTGTGAATTATTGAGCATACACCAATACACTATAACCACACTGTTTCACACTATTACATAATTTACACTAACATTGCTTTTTCTTATAATAAACCAGACAGAGGCATCCCATTCTTGCATCATCCATGCATTAAATGCATGAAAACCTACAAGCACAAATTAATGCAGGTGGACTATCTCTACACATCACTCCACTGCCCTTCAGTGAAAGGTCATTTTAATTGCCTCTAGTCACCAATTCCTTATAGCATTCCAATCCCTCACTGCAGAGGAGGACATCAGACCTGTATTATCACAGCCTCCTCTGCCTTTCAGAGTTCTGGGTGCTTATTACTGCTCCAGTCCTCTAATGCACACTGGGGCATTATAGCTGCTTTCCCCACATCATCATTTAATTAGACTATATTACAGCAGTAACAAGCGTATAGACAAAACCTCGAGTCCTGTTAGACAGAGTCAAACTAATGATTCTAACCTAGAAATGCACTCAGCCTGTTTGCAAAGATTCAACAATCCACAATCACACAAAGGCAAATATACACAAGTTGATTAAAGCCATTAAGTATTGCCATTAACTTTATCTTCTAGTCTGTTTAGTATGCAAAAGTTGTGTTTTCATGGATTAGTATATAACTATTGTCTTGACCTATGTGTATTTTTAACTATTGCTGCCAGGACTCACTGGGAGAAGAATTACCGTTCCTGGTTAAATAAAGGTTAAATGACGAAAAATAAATACTTATGCATTACTCAAAACAGCTTAAGCAATTAATATAAACAACTCCCAGCTTGGGCATTGCAGCATCCTTCTGCGTGGAGTTTATCTGTCAACAAAGTCGACGGTATACTGTATACCGAAAAATAGGCCAGAACAACTCTTTAATATAGTCCAAATTTAATGAGCACATTACATGTATGCTCCTGATAAAACACTGGACTATAACGCAACTTGCACAAGTGTAGTACCATTTACGTACCATCTCAGTATAAATGTGAGACACACATTAAGTGCATTAGTGCTGAACTAGCACTTGCTTTATTTTATCCCGAGGGACTATTATCCACATGAAGTTTTAGAGTTACATTTCTTTCACTTATTCTCTTTGTTGAATGCATTGATCAATGACTAAATTATTATTATTATTTCATATTAATTATTTATTAAATTGCAGAATTTTCTACATGAATGACTGGATTGTGTAATGATGAGCAGTTTTATTGTAGTACCCACAGAACAAACAACAAAAAGGCTCAGAGTGTTGGGACAAAAAAAATGGAAGAACTTCAACTCTTAAGTGGCTGACAGGCAAAGCACAGAAGGTAAACAAACAGCAAACAAATTCACAGATATTCCCCATCTCTCTGGCATTTGGCATTCTGCGAAAGCCCAGATACAAAAAAGTTTCAGGCATGGGTTTAACACTTGGGTTAGCAAGGTAATCTTGAAACATGGCAAAGTAACAACATAACATCACAACACACAAATCAGACACTAGTCAAATTTTTTGAGAAACATGGCAAGGAAAATGTCCTTGTTGACCTGCAAAGAGCTCCATGCACACTGCTGCTTATAAAGCACTCAAAGAAAGCAGAATGCTGCTCTCTTAATTTGTTCTACTTGATTGCAATTAGGCTGGAAGCTCTGGAAGCAGGAACATGTAGATTCTGTTATTCACTTAGATGGGGTTTTCTTGCTTTTTGTCTACCTCTAGTAATCGTGGGCAGATTGATTAACTGCCCACTCCTACAAATAACAATGCAATATATCCCCACGCCACCAATTCTTGTGATTGGACTCGTGGAGTAAAGACATCTAAAGTAATTCAAAGAGTTCATACTCTTTGATTGTACAAATATTTTATTTAGGGTTACCAGGTCCGAGTAATAAAACACCGGGACACGTAGAGGGTTTGATTCATATGCAAAACCGTGGGGTGGGGTGTTAGGTGGCGGCGAGAGGCAGACGATGGGGGGTGCTTGTCATTTTAAGAGAATATGCTGTGTACCGCTGATAATACAACATTCTGATAATACTGTACCTTTAGATTAATATAAAAATTTTATTTTTTTTTTATTCCCAAAACTTAATTTGGGTGTCAGATATCTCAGTTCTAAGAGAAAATAAATATATTTTACCTATGGGGTGCACTCCTTACTACCGAAAGAAGTGGGCAGAACTAGATTACTGTGATTCATTAACATGCCAATCAGAAGCAAAGGGATACACACAGTGTCACCTGAGTCTCTGCCTAGCTAAGCAGAATCCAAATTCAGTGTTGTACTGTCAGTCTCTCTTAGGTCTTGCTAGGGAAACATGTACACTGAAACAAATAGTGGAAAAGCGGTAGGGAAAACCAGAGGTTATTTGATGGAGGGACAGTTTAGATTTATTGGTGTGATTCCTTTATTTCCTTCCTTAAATGTGCCTTCTCTGGCTTATCTACCTGTTTATTTTCTTACCTGGTGGACTAATCTGGCATTTCCTGATGGAATGTGTCACTCTCTGAGCTCACATTCTGTTACTTTACTGTTACTACTCATCTGGCAACAACTCTAACTGCGAGGGTTGCTTCATGGAAGTAGCCCCACATTCATTCTTTTCTCCAATCTTTAGAGCTATCTTTTTTCTTAAACTCTCAGCTTAAAGACATTATTTCTGAAATATCTTTCTCCCCATTAATAGGTGGCTTTCTGTTTACACAGCAATCAATTCTGTGTGGAGTTTGCATGTTTTCCACGTGTTCGTGTGGGTTTACTCCGGGTGCTCCGGTTTCCTCCCACAGTCCAAAGACATTAATGTTAGGTTATTTGGAGATGCTAAATTGTCACTGACTTGTGTTTGTATATGACTTGAGTATAAGATGTGAAACTTATGCTGTTGACCACCTGTGTGGCACAAATTGTTAATACGCCGGTTATAAAAATAGCGTCAAGCACTTCCTCAGTGGGAGTCCAGCCACTGGCAGGCATATCTCTACCCTCTATTACTCTCCCTCATATTAAAACATATGTTTTATAAACATGTATTTCTCTTTTGTTTGAGAAGCAGTGATTTATTTTAATTTAGTTTAATTTGAGCTTCATTTCCACTTCTCACTTATAAGCTCTGAAGACAGTGTATACTGCATACCGAAGAGTTCAAGTTGCAGGTTCAAATCCAGAACATGTTAAAGGTTTACAAAACATTTTTTATTTTTTTATTTTTATTTAACATCAATCTCTGTTTTCCAGCTCTCGTGAGTGGGTGCAACCCATTGTTCCTGTAACAGTGTGACCAGTCTTGGCCTGAAGTAATCTGAGTCAGTGAAAGTGGTAGATTGTGGTAACTTTTCTCCACTTTCCGTCCACTCCTTCCCACGCCACATTTTCTGTGCAGCCTAATGCATAAATAAAGGCCTCTTTGTTTGTTCTTCTCCTTATTATTAATACATTTTCACACCATTATAGTGACTTATTTTCCTATAAGCAGCACGGGATATACTTTTTATAGAGACTTTTTGGGTTACTTCCTTTAGAATTGAATAATCAAAACTTCTATTGAGCTCTATCTTTCTCTCTCTGTCTCTCTCTTTCTCTCTGTCTCTTATTGGAAGGGACACAATATTTATAAATAATTATATGTGTAAAATTATGCCCTTATTGTAGAAAATAGTCCAATAATTTAGTGTGATATACTGCACCTTAAATTTACCGCTATGCCAGAGTGCCCTTCCCAGAACAGGAATTGGGAAACAGTTCAGTATAGTGAACTCCTAAAGGGGTATATTATGAAGTGCCCAGTTAGGTGCAAAATTGATAAATCCTATTCATTGGATAAAATGTGTTTCAGTGCAGTAAAGGGTGTGGGGAAGTTTCCTAATGGATGCCACTCAAGTAGAGATTTTATTATACATGGTGCATCATAAGTTTTTTTGCATGTCTGCAATGGGACAGAGCTTCATGTTTTTAACCAATGACAAATAGAATAAGATCCATATTTTCCAATCTGATTAATATTATTGGCGAGGCACAGTATTTACACCATTTGCCCTGCTTTGAGTTGTTCCTATTTACCAGGGCCTGTGACCTGCCCTAAGAATGCACCCCAATCAGAAATGGCATGAAGACAAAAATTCCTACTAGCTGAAAGAAGAAAGAACTAATAGACTTATAAACTAATGTTATTTCCTTTGTTAGTAAATATAGACTAACAGTATAAAGGTGTTTCCCGGGCTGCCTCACATATGAGGGGAAAATATAGTGACAGATTATATATGCACGTTTAAACATTCATACAGCAAAAACCATCATTAGCTATGTTTACATGGACCCAAATCTTCAGAATAAAGGGCCGATCAGAATAGAAATGCATCATATAAACATGTTATTCAGAAGATTCTGATCCGATTAAGCTCAATCGGAATGAAATTGTATTCCGAACGAGAGAGGTGGTTTATGCTAATCCTTATGCGGAAACACATCCATGTACACACACATTCCGATTGAGGTGCAAATACTAACCTGACTGCACATGTTTGCCTATGTCAACTTAACGCATTTCCACTTTGTTGTGTGAGGTGAACATGGCGTGTTTAAAGCACAATTAGTCGGTTGCGGACACGATTTTTCCGTATCTTAATAACGAAGAACAACAAGAGCGAAACAATTATTATAACCTTGCGCAATCCATTTTGGGTGAAAAAGTCTTTTACTTCCACGATTGGTTGTTTGTTTATAGCTTCTTCTGTGCTTGTTTTAGGGAAATTACACCACTGCACATGTCAAAATGCTGCTATTCTGAACAAAGCTTGGTGCAATTGTAATCTTGTCATACTCAGATTATTTGATTTTAAACCCATTCCAATACCTCAAATTTTTTATCTGATTTAGAAATTTGGCGCATGTAAACATATCTATTTTACTGTCTGATCTACATAACTGCAGTGGCAGAGCAGCACCAGATGGGGGGAGTAACTTCTTTTAAATTTATGTTAGACAGAATCCCAAATATAATAGAAAAATACAAAAACCAGAGACACTATTTTATAATTAAGCGCATGATTCGCATAAATAATATGACAGTGCTGCACTGTTATATAAATAACTAAGCCAACTTCTCCTCATGCCTGCTCTAAACTTTCCTATGCTAATGTTTCAAGGTGTAATTCATGATCACACATTACCCCTTTTTACAATGGAGAGAAATATGTATGTATTACAGGTCTCTCTTTACTGAAATGAAAGTGATGTTTGTCTCATGCTAGGCAAAATAAGACAATACAAAGACAATTAACTGAACATACAAGAGACTACGAACAGCTACACAGAATAAGACACTTTAACTATAACATTATGTAATAGCAGCAAGAATGGTAGTGTGTATAAATCTGGAGGTGTACACATGGAATGTATATATTAAAAGAAGTAAATATTGACAATGATTATTGCACACCAGATATATAAATTAAACGTTAAGCTGTATATAAATATAAATATTGCACATCAGTATTATTGTGTTATACATAGTATACATGGAGTTACTGTAAGATAAGTGCACAGTAATGTAAACATTCCTTCATAGAAGTTGTGTAAATATTAAACAATCCAGTACATACAAATAATATTAATAGCAACAACATTAATATGCAGAGGTATACTATACAAATTGGTTTCTTAGATTTATTTTGGGATTTAAGACCAGGATTTATTTTGGAGTAGACCAAACATACTGGGCTCGGTGTGATATTTGATGCAAACATCTTATAGGAGGATAACTAGGTAACTCTTTTCACAATATCAATACTAATCAGCAGTGCAGACTAAAAGTAGCTTTCCTCCACCTTCACCCCAGGAAAAGCTAAAATATTTCATCAACATCATTATCACTCGTCCAACATTCCAGCAATAACTATACAGGATGTACAACATCACTGCAACAAGCTCTTTGGGGGCACAGGATGACTTATTGTAAAGATATTGTGACATGTTTTTTACTATTTTAAGTTCAGTCCATTTATAAGAGCGTATTGTACTGGCGCACAAAAAAAGTAACAAATTAACCCTCAATGCTTTAACACACATGTTCTGAAATTTGCTAATTGTTTTTGTCAATGATTGACAATAAACCCTTAAAAACCCAGGATTAGGAACACCTGGCAAAGTACACACTGTAAATAAAAATGTAATGCATTAATATACAAATGTCAATTAGTGATATGGTATTTACAGTAGAACATAGACAACAAATCAAATGTCGAAAGTGAGATATTTTGAAATTTCATGCCAAATATTGGCTCATTTGAAATTTTGTGACAGCAACACATCTCAAAAAAGTTGGGATAGGGCAATAAGAGGCTGAAAAAATTAATGGAACAAACAATGAACAGCTGGAGAACCAATTAGCAATAGGTCATTAACTTGACTATGTATAAAAAGAACATCTTGATATGGAAGCGGCACTTAAAACATGGGAAGAGTATCTCCAATCCCCCTAATTCTGAACTGGCAAATAGTGGAGCAATATCAGAAAGGAGTTTGACATATCATCAGCTATTGTGCATAATATTATCAAAATAATCTGGAAAAATCTTGGTGTGTAAGGGTCAAGAGCGGAAAACCACGTGATCTTTGGGCCCTTAGACAGCACTGCATCACATACAGGCTTGGTTCTCTATTGGAAATCACAAAATGGGCTCAGGAATATTTCCAGAGAACATTATCTTGGAAGACAATTCACTGTGCCATTCGCCTTTGCCAGCTAAAACTCTATAGTTCAAAGAAGAAGCCATATCTAAACAAGATCCAGAAGCGCAGACGTATTCTCTGGGCCAAGGCTCATTTAAAATGGACGTTGGCAAAGTGGAAAACTCTTCTGTGGTCAGACGAATCAAAATTTCTTTATTGAAATCAGGGACATCGTGACATCCGGACTAAATAAGAGAAGAAAGTTGTTATCAGCGTTCAGTTCATAAGTGCGTGTGGTATGGGCAGCTTACAAATTTGGAAAGACCTTGCATTTTCCAACATGACAATGCCAAACAACATACTGCATCAATTACAGTATCATGGCTGCGTAGAAGAAGAGTCCGGGTACTGAACTGGCCAGGCTGCAGTCCATTTGGCTCATAATACAATGGAAGATACAACAAAAAATACCAGGACAGTTGTGATTGACGTGAGGGTCTGTAATATGAAATCTGTGTGCTGTAATGAAACTGTAAGGAAACCGTTATTAACCAGTTGTTCCTAATCCAGGCTTATGAGAAGATAATCCTTTATTCGATTTACTATGTGAAATGTAAATGAATGTATGTATGTATAAATTCAATGTATTAAACTGTGTATGGGCTTTTTAGAGCAGTGCTGGTTGTACAGTCTGACAACTGTAAGTAGAAAAGACTTGTAATGCCTGTCCTTCCTACACCTTGGATGAAAGTGCCCATCACTGAAGAAGCTGTCTAGTGATGTCAGAGTGTCTATTAAGGGGTGGGAGCTGTTGTCCAACAAAGATGATAGCTTAGCCAGCACACTTATCTCTGTCACCATCTCCACAGAGCCCAGAGGGCACACTACCTTCTTAATCAGTCTGTCCAGGCTTTTCCAGTCTTAATGAGTGACTCCTTCACTTGAAAAGACCTGATTGTTTTTGTCTTTATAACGGCCATATAAACATCATATACAAATACCACTGAATAATAAAAGAGTCTAGCTTTCTATAGGATGAACAATGCTGATGGTTAATATAGCACATTATTAGAATAACCTAATAAGGGGTTTGCACTAAGATTAAAATAATTCAGATAATAAATAATTTTAGATAATAAATAGAAAGGAACAATGTTCTACTGAAACGTTTTACAAAATGCCTGGAGATTGACTTGAAAGAGGCCCAGAAATTTCTGTTGAACAAGCAATCTGAACGGAAAAATATATTCTACATTTCTAGACCTATGTGTAATCTATTGTGCAGAACCCAGAAGCTTAGAACCATTAAGTGTTTTCTCAGTGAAAAAGATGAAGGGCAACCCATTTTTCAGTGGAATTGGTCTTAAGAATACAACCAGGCCGTGCAGTGAAGCACACATGAATACACTAGTGAGGTGAGCATACCTGCCTGGAGTGGTGAGCAGCCACCACAACTCCCTGGGAAAAACTGGGGGTTAGATGCTTTGCCCAAGGGCACTTTAGCCATATCATGACCTGGCAGTACCAGGAATCAAACCAGGGACCTTCCGGCTGCCCTAAGGGTTATGCCTAATGTGTAATAATAAAAAAGTTCATAGAAATGACATAGAATATAATATAATAAAATCTATCTACAGTACTTGTCTCTGTATCTAACGTCCTTAGTATAAGCAATATAGCTGCCCACTAAGTGTTTAATTAACCAGCATAAATAAATAATAAGAGCAGCTTGGTGTTGAAGTGAGTAGTGCTGTTCACTCACATAAAAAAGGAGTCAGGCTAGATCCCAGCCAGGAACTTTCAATGTGCAGGTTGCATGTCCTCCCTATGTCCAAACTGGTCTCTGGATGCTCTGAATAGGATTGTTCTTGCACTTGTGACCCTGTGTTGGTTAAGCAGAAGAAAATTTGGAAATAAATAATAAAGGAAGTTCTACTTTGATATTATAAACAAATAATAGATCAATAGTTTTTGACTGATTATTTTATGGAATGGATTTATACACATGTATCAATATATGTTTTTAAAAACACTGTAGCCTTTTGTCTACTGGTTAGTATAGAACAAAATGGAGGCTTTACGTAACTCTGGCAGTATTTGGCACATTTCAACAAAGATTTGTCTTCATTCTCTCAGACCACTGGATTTCACAGCACCTTGTAAACCCTAATCCATGCACCCCCACATTCTCCATCTTTTATCTCTGCACCTATTGAGCCATTGCTTAGTGGGGGCCCTCCGACTGTTCTCAGCATTGCTCCCTGACCTTTCCTGGTCTGCCTAATGCTCTCTCCTGGGAGGAAGGCACTGGCATTCGTTAAAGCTCAGTGACTGCTCTTTTACAAACTGTGTCTGCCCCCTCCCCGTTTTACCAATTAAAGCACATTAAAATTTCAACTGAATTGACCTCTTTAAAAATGAAGGAGAGTAAAAACATTGATCCAGTCTCATCCAGTGATGACTTCGATTTCAGTAGATGGGAAAATGTGGTACACTGTGATCACGTCTTCCTGTCATCCTGTGGTCTGATTCGCAGCTGTGGGTAATGAGATTTGTACTTCTAGGATGTCATAAATGTGAATAAATTAACTTGAATTAACCTACAAATAATAATACTTTATTATAATTTATTATACCATAAAATGATTAAGTCTTAATTGAAATCAAAATATATTATCCTTATATACATATTAATTATTGGACCTTTGATTTATTTTATAATTAAAATTAGGTATTATAAGTCAACTATAGGAAAGTGTTTTGCACCTTTTTTTAAATTTTGCACACGGAACCTGTAAGAACAATGTATTCCAGCAGAGTGCTGAGTTGTAGACAGACAAGATGAATATCATGTTAGTGTAATTGGGTTGCTTAAACCCATGCCAGAGCACAGCAAACTGTTTTTTTTTCTTTCTCCCATGCACATTCTCTATATTTAGCACAAGGTAATAAAAAAACTGATCTTCTTTTATGCTATAGATCTGGAAGTAATAAGATCCCTGCAGAAACCCTGACAGTCATTCAGTAACATGCTTCACATCAAAACCTGATGAAATCTGGAAACATTAAAGAATGGGTATCAGTATATTGTAACTTGATTTAAGCTACAAAGTGCTTTCAGTGCTGATAATTTAAATCTTCGACCTATATTATGCATTGAAAATAATAAAAAGCTATGATTTGCAAATCATAGCAACTCAGTATTTATAGAAAGCAGGTGCTGTTTTTGTGCTGAATTTAAATGTATTCGGCATGTAAAAATCCAAGACCTGTTCCTACTGTATCAGAATGTGTATGTGCTTTTAAGGTTTAGAATTAAGTCTGGATATGGGCATACATATGCTGAAGTAAAGTATTTGTGAAATACATTTGTTAAATAAGAGACTGTGGGTATGGACCGGTATGCTAGTGTTTTAGAAACGGCAGCAATTCTGTGCTGTTTCCCCACCATGGTATCACAGTTGTAACAAACAAGAGTGTACATCAAGCATCCAGCCAAATGTCACACAGCAGCCAGAGTCGAGTGTGGTTGATTTAAGAAGAGTGAGTTGAACTTCCGAGGTGAACTGGCAACCCTGCTGCAGCAGGAATGGTTTGACTTGCATATGGAGGATGTTCACCACCTTGTAGTGTCTGTTCCCCAATGTCTTTAAGCTGTAATTATTTAAAATGCTGGACAAACCAATAATTATCCAGATATTCTTAATCCAGTGATCTTTCAGCGTATCTGTTCTTATAAAGGTGGCGGTGTTTACTTTGCCTCCATAAATAATGCAAAAAAATATTTTTTAACAAGACTAAATTAGATTAACCTGAGCTTTAAGCATCTCACGAATGTATTTGGCAAGTGGACATATAGAACATAAAGCTTGTTCTTATAAAATGGTACAAGTACACTTTCCCTCCATTTCTCAGTCATAAATTTACTCTCAAATATCTCATTAAATAATCTAGTGAAAAACACTACTCCCATCTCTCCTCTATATTTCCATACGTCCACCGGTATGTCATCAGGTCCGACTGCTTTTTCCTTCTTCACTTTATATATGACAAAAAAAACTGCTGCAGTAAATTGTAAAATAGAAATGCATTTTTGTTTAACAAACTTTTCTATTCAGCTCTGAGTCAGGATTTTACATTGCTTCTACAATCAATTATATTTATATGTATCTTGATATATTTAAAATATTCCTGAAGAAATAATAATACACACTACACATCGTTCCACTGCAGTGTTTTGAAAGAATAATATACATAATAGGCTGAAAGCAGTTCTTCTTTTTCTTCAGTTTTTTTAACTAATATTTTGCGAGTCATATCATATATTTAAATTTCACCAATCTATAAAACACTTATTATGGGTTTTGGCCGGCATGTCCGATAGGAAATATAATGTTTGTGTCTATAGGTATTTATTGCACCTAACTGGGTTAGTCTCAAAGTAATCTATACTATAGCAAGTACAACATTAACGTTTTATGGCATTTTGGCATCTAGGTGTGCATTATTATTATAATTCAGTCTTAACCATGTAGCCATCTATGTAGTGAATAGTGTTCAAAAGCAAAAATCTAGCACTTTACTAGCCACTATCTTGTGACATAAAGGTTCTTAGGAGATTTCCTTTACATTTAAAATTGATATAATAGTTAAATAAAAAAACATGCATTATACACATTTTTAAATGCTTTTACAATATCCATATTTATTCTACCTAAATTCAGATTAAATTCAGATTAATGTTGATAATGAAGCATCAAAGTGTTGGATAATACTTATACACATATACTGTATGTGCCACGGATGCTCGTGATTGGTTGATTTTGCTGTATTTGGCAGAGAAGCACATGGTTGTCTGTTAAATATAAATTGATTTGATATAATTTGATGGTAGTCTTCACGCTCACCATTGATATTTAATAAATTAGTCTGTTTTATAGTCATGCTTTTTGCTAGTTCTTTGTATTCTTTTTCTTCTTCTTCTTTCAGCCTCTCCCTTTTATCAGGGGTTGCCACAGCGTGTCAGTCTTTTCCACCTCACTCTGTCC
>JAOUQV010000029.1:1780813-1791306 GCA_028565295.1 Aspidoras spilotus | reverse complement strand
TCGTATGATTAGCTGTGTACCGAGGTTTACTTATGATTTAACACTGCATGTCTATACTTCCTTCCAGTGAGCTGAATCAGTGCTTAATAACAATATTACAATATTACTTTAACATAATAAAATATTTAAGGAAATGAGGAATGAAGTTTGAGGAGGACTGCATGCAAATCTTTTTTTATGTAATTTTTTTTAGGATTTTGTAACACTACATCACCAAATAAACATGTAGTTTCCAATGATATATATTTTATCTTGTTGTATATTTGTTTTTTGGGGTAAACAAAAATAAACAGAATAGAAAATGAGGATAACATCATGTGATAATGGTTTATTATGACATTATGACATGTTGTTATCCTCATCCTCGCAGGAAGAGACCGTAAAAATGTCTTGACATTTGAGTTTGGTTTTGAGGCTTAAAGTCTGTGGCAGTCACGTTGTGATGGTTGACTGCACAGATGTGCTCCAGGGTATTGGGATAAGCTGACTGAGCATCCCAATCTCCTGCTCGCTGTCAAACTCCTTTTAATATTTCTCCTGGATTTTTTATAGCAGCATGCTTTCTACCAACTAAACTTAAATCATTTTCATGCTTCCATTTATTACCAAATAAATTGGACACGTAAATTTGAATGATGGCTTCGTTCTCCCTTTCATGCCAATTAATATTACAAATCCAACATGTACTCGCAGAATGACAAAACCTTTACCTACTCAAATCCCTATTCTGTCCGTGCCGAATTAATTATGTTAGATGTAAAACCAAAATGTCGCTTCATGAGTATAGGTTGAGGAAAAGAAATGTATTTTTTCTTATTTTTGAAGGTTAAATAATAATAGATTTTGAATATCCATCTATACTCTGCATGCTATGGGTGTAGGGGGTTAGACACATTTGAAATAAACAAGACATGGAGATATGCATAGGGAAAAGAATGTGAAAATAGCTACGTCTGTTCAAACGGTGCTACCAAATACCACACCAAGCCTTCATTACACTCACACACAGAGCTCCTGTGTGCACTCTTCAGTGCTTCTGCTCTTGAAGGTAAATGCCCTGAAATATTAGTCAAGAGAACATCCAGCACATAGGGTCAGTATAAAAAAGTGTTTTTTTAAACAAGGTTGCATGCAGTCACAAATGTACAAGCAACTACTATTTTTAAATTAGACTTAATTGGCAGGCCAGATTCCAGCTGGACATGCATCTATTTACAGTAGAAATAAGTTTTTCCCCTCCAACAGATAAATTTTCATTTTCTTTTGGAGAAGTGGTGACTTTATAAATAAACAACCTATATTAAACAAACAAACCAAAACAAAGGAATGTTTCTATCTTGATTCAAAAAGGCTCAGGACTGACAGGCCTTGAGACCGTAAAAATGTCTTGACATTTGAGTTTGGTTTTGAGGCTTGAAGTCTGTGGCAGTGGGCTCGACCTCCTCTGCTCTGACAGCAGTCTTAAAATCTCACCCACCTGTGTCTCCAGGACAGACATGCGCCCACTCAGGGTCTGAATGTCTTCTTTAAGTTCCATCTTAGCCTCCTGCAAGGTGCTTTGAAGTAGAGCCTGCTCAGGCACAGGTAGGAAAGAAAGACATCTTGTGGTTAAGGCCCCTACTCCAGGGCTAGACTGTTCAAATGGGCTTCGGTCCATGGGGCTACGAGAGTCTCCCACCCTATCAATGCCTAAGTCACTTTTGGTGATACCGCTGTCACAAGAATCAGTCTTGTGTAGTGCAGTCTTCTCTTCTTCAGTACCTCCATTTTTACCATCACTGACATTTTTTTCTGAACTAACTGTGGTGGGTTCATTTCCCTCAGCCCCCTGGTTTTTGGCATCTTCTAGGACCAGTTTTATTGGATGAGGAGGAGTATCTACCCACTCATCCTCCCTCTGCTGCCACCTTAACTTAGTTGGATGAGTGAGTGAGGTTCCATTTTCTGTGTTCCTGAGACGCATCCATCCCCGTCCACCACCACCACCACCACCTCTGGGTTGGACAGGACTGCTAAACTTTAGACAGTTTTGTTCAACCACATTGAGACTGGGCTTAAGCTCTATGGCCTCATGACAGGCCTTTCCACTAGAGTCATCTGTTTGCACATATGCCAGAGACCTTCGAACTGGAGTTATCTGTGAAACAGTCACAACCGTGGAGCCCCCATTACCACTGTCTCCACCCAAACCAGGAGCCCCATTTTGCATACAGGTTCCATGGTGATGAAGGAGAGTGTGGTGCACCTGGTATTGTGATTGAGAGTAAGGGTGCTGCTGGTGCTGATGGTGGTGGGAGAGTGGATGGAGCTGGTACTCCACATGGTGCTTGTTTTTCTCCAGGTCTGGCAGCAATGAACCCTGTGCTCTCATCTCTTTCTGCTGTTTGAACTTCTGGAAGAGTTTACGTACTGGATGGTCCACAGGAATAGAGAGTGTCACTTCATTTTTCTGGTGTCTTCTCTCCTCTTCCTCCTTCTTCACATCAGCTATTTTACGGAAGACAATCTGTGAAAATAAGAAATTTCTTGGTTAATTGAGCTCTGCACACCACTGAGGTTTATTTGCTCACCACAGCGTCCATTTGTTGAGGGGAAAAAAATCAATTTGAATTAAGCATATAACACAGGAGAGAGAATTCAGCTCACTTCAGGTGCAATATCCAAATACTAATCACGAGAGTTCATCACGAGAGACCCAAAACCACCAGCTTAAATCTACATTCCCAGACAAACTCACTGCTCGCTATTTTCTTGCAATTCTTCATACATGTGAGTTTTTATTACCACACAATTTCACTAGACTAACTATAAAATGGTGAACTTTTAGCACTCATCTAATTCTAGTATGTTTTCAATATGTGAACATTTTATTGTAGACCTATTTGTGATTTGTTCATTTATTTAGATTCATTTGTCTTTTTGAGTACCATAGTGCTTTTTCGAAAAAAGACAGAATTTGCGTAAATTGTATTTAAATCTCTGTAAATTTGTTTAGAATTTTTGTGTAATTTATATAATATCTTTGGTGTATCTTTGGGCTATTTACTACACATCAAGGACAAAAATGTATTTCTATTATATAACCCTAATTCCAAAAGTTGGTGTGTAAAATAATAAAAAGTTGGGAGGGGTACCTCTATATTCTGTGCTTTGTGATGGAATTTAAATCTTTTGCAATTAAAAAAAACAAATAATAATTTCCTTTTATAATCGTATATCACTAGGGTGTAGGTAGCTAAGTGATGTAAATTTCTGCAGGGTCATAGCTGCTCCGAGTGTAGCCGAGAAAGTGACTGCTCATAGGATCATAGTTGAAATTCAAATCCTGAACATTCAGTCCATGTATTTCTACAGTTTTTTTTTTTTAATTTATTAAAAATTATAAATCTGATCATCTACAAAAATACAATACCATGGTCCACCGCATGATTAAACATGCCTTAATCTCACACATGAAGGAATCATAATAATAATGTTGCTTCTTTAATACCCACATGCAGTATTTCAGCTCACTGGATTGCTGCCAGCATTGGTAATTCCCCAAATTCACTAAATTTCATTATAAATTTAGAATTTAGCTCCATTGTAACGTCTCATTGGGACAGTAATAAAGGGCTTACCCTTTATAACTGTCCCAATGAGACAGTTAGAGTTGAATAGCGGGTGTAGAGATACTGTAAAAAATAGTGATTATAAAGTGAAGTTTAGACGAAAAAATCAATTTGATATTTTGTTCTTATTGATGGGGTAGTCAGCATTATGTGTAGCACTTGGCTCTCTCCAAATGATGTTTTCATTAACATTCCTGCCAAAAGTACTTAATTCTTCAAAGCATCATTTCTTTCATGATTATGAAACAGAATAATTTCCACTTCAGTCTCTAAAGTCTAAGGCACCAGACTTTTCTAAATACACATCATTTTGCTATAGATGTTTTTAATACATTCTACAAAGTATCAATTTGCACTAATGAGTGATGTAATGAGCAATGGTAATACAAAATGTCTGGTAGCTATGTACCACTGCAAAATGAAGACCCACCAAATCTCTGTGTTTTGAAAATGTTCTGGCCCAGTCATTAAGCCATGAAAATCTGGCTATTGTCACAGTAGCTCATGCCCTTATGGTTTACTGGAGTTGCTGCCTGGAGTCAGAACAGTTCTATAATGACTATGAAAAGGTGTGATTCGAGTCATGTGTGTTTTGATATTGAGAGTTTTTTTTCGCACAACTATGAAGTTATATCTATGATTGACCAAAGCAGCAAACTCTTATTTGGTAGCAGAATAAATTGAAGGTAATGTCGGTCAAAAAATCACCAGAACTTCACACAATGTGCCGCACATTGCATAGCACAGAACTGCAGGACTGTAGTTCTCTGGGAACACTTAAGGCAGATGCACCTGTTTTCTGCAATAGCATTGTAATCCCAATTCGCAGTGGCTAGTAACCCCTTTAATGCTGTGACTCTGCCTAAACTGCACTGTCCCTTGAGAACCAGTCACAATGCTTTTTTCTCAAATACAGTAAGAACAAAAGCAAAGAGGACACAAGCTTCACAGACGAATGAAGGTATATTAGTAGTGTCATTTTTGACATTTTCTATTCCCCTAAGCATGTACATTTTTATAGCAAGTTTTTCCATTCCCATTTTGATTACAACTTAGCATAATGATGCCATTACTGGCACAACAAGAATAAAGCCTGCCAAAGCCTATTCTAAAATGATTTGTAAAAAAAACTAATTCTCACCCATGGAGTACAAAGGAAAAGCATGTATTATTCATGCAGACAGATTTAGAAACACAAGGCAAGTAGTCGTCCAAAAAATATAAATATTTATACTAGTCACTCCACCCGCTTATCGCACAGTGTCATAAGCTAATCAACGTAAAAATAAAGAATATGCATTGTAATTACAGAGTAATAGAGGGGGCCTACCAAATGAAAACTGGAAATTTAAAAAATGAGTCTAGAAACTGTATTTTATTAAAATCAGTTGCTTGTCCGCTCCTCTGATCAGATTCCTCAATAATATTAGATATATTTGATATATTATTCATAAGATATTAATGGCACTGTCAGCACCAAGCAGTTATCAAGGGTAAACCCCTTTAGTGATTTGGTTTATTTTGTCTAATGGATCCAGGGCCTCTTTTTGCCCCATTGGAAATTAGACAATTGTATTAAAAGGGCCATGTTGGACAGAGATATTGTAATTACACATGGGCATTAAGAACATTTATATGTCCAACACTATTAAAATGCACACCAAGGCTCAGGCAGGATTGAAGGAAATGATTACATTATTAGGAAAAGGGATCCAACGAGTTAGAAACAAAGATAAAATCCATTGAAAACAATATGATTTACAAGCAGGAAGTAGATGGAATGTTTACCAAAATAGACTACATTGAAACTAATATTGGAGAACAAACATAACTGATGATATTGCAGATGAAAAAGGCGAGAACTAGAATGAAGCAGAGAATAATGTTATGCAACTACTCTGAGGGAATCTGGGACTTGATGTACATTGAATTTGCCATTATCGGGAGGTGGTAAGCCCAGAAAAAAGATAGACAGAGCATCCTTTGTTCTGCAAAGACATTAAATGGCACAAACAACGATATGAATGAAGATTCTCTGGAGCTGTTCAGGTGAGCAGAAAACAGTTGCCCATGAACATGGTGACAAAGCCAGTCTGAAGAATGATAAGTTGGTTATAGGTGATAAGGTTTGATAGATCCAATCAGAGGATTCAAGTCCAATGTTTTTTATACTGTTATTTATTATTGTATTTTGGTTTTGTTTTATTTATTTATTCAGCTATAAAAACACATATTCATTATTAATTTGCCACAAAACGTATTACTTCATTTAAATATACGAACAAAGTTCACTAAAGTTCCCTAACAGAAACAAATTTAGATACTACTTTTTTAGATTCAGGAGAATATTCCAGCTGTGTATCATAAAAGTATACTGAGTACGGAAATAGACGTTCTATACTATGGCTACAGATTCCCTTTGCATACTGTAGTTGGTTGTTGTTCTAGATAACCAAGCTCCAATGTATCTGTAGTGATATGCTGAAATATGGATATAGTATCAGATGAAATTAAAGAGATTTTTCTTCTTGGAAACCCAAATATTAATTGGTATTTAAAAAACTGCTCTTTATGCAATAGTTTTAGTTCTATGCCATATGCAGTCTTACTCAGGTTGTTTTTTTATTGGGATGTTAATAAATCAACCTGTATTAATCGTATTCTTACCACATAAAAGAGCTGTGTTCAGGAGCAGTAGTTCCCTATCATCAATATAATTTTGCCACTAATCAATCATATAAAATAATGCAGTGTAAATGGAAGCCCTGGAACTGTGCATACTGTGCATTTTTGAGAAAATGTCTAATTTTAGATTCCTCAGTTTCCACCAAATGAACTTCTATTAAAATATAAAATATTGGTTTGTAACAGTGAAGGGAAATTATTTTTCACAAAGTGCCACATGAGTAACCTGCGCAGTGTTCAAGGAAAGAACCAACAATGACCTGACCATGTAACTAATTACAGTAGCTAATTTTACATAACTAATTTTAATTTCCTCCTATAATTAGTAGTAAATTATAGAACTTTTATTATGCCACTGCCAAATGAAAAGAATAAAATATTCTTTTGCAATGAAGATTTTACAATTGTCATTTTACACATTGACAAAGACAATACACAGACTGAATAGATGTTTTGCAATTAACTAACTAAATCAAAAAGTAATAAATACTGTAGATGCCTTTTTGTTAAATTTTTATAATTTTAAATTTTAGATAGAAAAGTCTTTTTTGGGCTTCAACAAGTGCACTGAATTCTGTCTGCACATCAGTGATGGGGAATTTGTGTTTGGATCCTTTTTATCTGGACATATGTGCTGCAATTTCCAATAAACAATCCCTAATAAACTCTCCATCAGAAAATTATTTACTGTATAGCTGGATGCATAAAGTTTTGTGAAAATCCTTGTTGATTTGACAGTTAAGCCAGCAAGGCATCAGACTCCTTGACCAGACCTTCATCAAACAACTTACTATATTTTTCTGCATGTCTGGTCATGTGGTGATGGTTTAACTTATATTCCATGAACACAGTGACCTGTGCACAACAAACTAAGCAAAGAACTTTTCCCTTCAGTAAATAAATATTTTGCAGTCCATGTTTTGTTAAAAATGCAGCATTCAGTATAAATGATCTCTTTTTCGCATGAGCTGGCATTTTGAGTGTACTGCCACCTGCCACCTTTGTGTGCATCTGTACATAGATAAAAGACTTTAAAAATAAAAACAACTCATTCATGTTGTAAACTAGTTTTTATTTACATTTCTTATTTGTGAGTGGCCGCGTGTGGGCTGGACAGGAAGGGTCAACTGGCCAGATGTGGCTCGCAGACTAAAAAAAGCCCAGACACGCTTAAGAGTGTGACATCATATAGATCTTGTAGCTTTCCTCACATTGCCAGACAATTTCTCCTAATCAGTAATCATGTCTGGGCGTGACTAATGAAATTGAACATAATAGTGTTTTTGGTATAAATTATATTACCACATGACAAACAATTTACCAGTTGGTGCAGTAGATTCTTAGAAAACCAACAGACTCTGCATTCATGATGTGCATGCCCTTGAGTCTGTGTATTTGAATAATTAATTGAAAGGGTTGGAAACAGGTGTGAATCTGGTGGCCCTTATTTAATGGTGAAGCCAGCACATGTTGTACATATGCATTTCTCTCTGAAAACCAGAGAAATAGGGGTTGTTCGAAACATTGTTCAGAAGAACAGCGTACTTTCAATAAAACCTGATCGGCCAGGGTAAAACTTATTTCACCCACACTGCTAAAACTCATTTTACCCACACTGCTGAAACCTATTTTACCCACACTGCTGAAACATATATATAACTGCAGAAAATGATAAGCTGTTCAACTAAAATAATCTTCAGTGCTTTAAAATTGAAAGATAATCCATAGAGACATGGAAGAAAACAGAAGACTACCATTCAAATGGCTCAAACAATAGACATATTGGCAAGCATCAGCCAATGATCAGCTCCAGGATGATCAAAGACAGTCTCATATTATCTGTGAGTACTATCTGTGACAATTAGAAGATGCCTGTGCAAAGCTCATCTATTAACTAATCTATTAGCAAGTCCCACTGTTAAACAAAGACATGTATTGAAGCGGATACAATTTGCCAAAGAGCACGTCAAGTAGCCTAAAGAGAAATGGAGAAACATTTTGTGGACTGATGAAAGTTAAAAGAAAATTTTTGGGTCGAAGGGCTGCAGACAGTTCTTTAGACATCCCCAAACTCTGAATTCAAGCCACAGTAGAATCTGAAAACTGATGATACAAGCAGCATTATATGGGCAGGTTTCTCTAACAATGTTGCCCAGACTATTTGCCCCATACCAGGGATCATGGACTAGTTTGCATTTATCAAAATATTTTTATGTTAGTTTATATTAGTTTATGTTGCCTTACACTGAAGAGGAAATGCCCTTGAAATGGGTATTTTAACAAAAAAATGACCCCAAACACACCAGTAAATGAGAAAAATCTTTGTTTCAGTCTATCAAAATTGAGGTTATGGAGTGGTCAGTCCAATCCCGGGCCCTAATCTGCAGAAAACTCTAATTATAGAATTATATTATAACTCTGATTAAAAAAACAAGACATGAAAATGAACTGTGGGATGTAGTCAAAGCATCCTGGGCTAGAAAACCAGTTGACAGAAGCCAGAAATTTGCTGAATCTATGCAACTCATATGTGAAGCAGTTCTAAAACCTGTGGTTATACTGAATATTAATTTAGAGATAAAATGATAAATCATAACAAATAATATATTTATTTTGAGTTTGTTAGGGCAACGACCGATACCACATGATAATTAGCCACATGATCCTAGAGTAATGTATATACATTGAATGATAAATAGATTGGCACCACCTGTTAGGTCTGGTATATGATCACTGATCAAGTGCCCCCAATTGGGCTCTAAATTACGTATTAACTCTCATATAATGTGTTAATCTGTCCACTATCCAATTTAGAAGGCAAAATTTACAAGCAAACAGAATGACTAGAACGACTTTAAGTGTGGAGTGATATTTGGAGTCTGGAGACGTGGTGCCTCATTATCAGCAACAGCTGCATCTTGCTCTACTACAGTACCATGGATGTACGAAACGTTTCATCAAGAAACATCGAACCGAAGGTCACACAGTAGCTGATTGATCTGAAAGTCTAACATCAAACTAGCAAGGTGAAGTAGATTATTTTCAGTAGCCAACATGGTTCAACTTGCAGTTTCATTACCATGTTGAAGCTGATCATGAGGTGCATGCTGTAATTATTAGCCACGGCTTCCTTGAATAGTATTCATTCAGTGGTTACGTGATGGATTTTATCCAAGAGAAATAAGATACTGTGGATTTTCTGTGGTTTTATTAGTCGACCTATTTTTTAATTGCCAACTGCTTAGGTAATTTGTACATTCTTTTAGTTAAATTGGTGAATGTAAACGTAAATCTGAATATACTTAAATTACATACATGTATTGTACATATATTTCGAAACCTGTTCATCTGATTCATACATGAAAAGGCTCTCCAGTTAGAGCCTTTAAGTGCTATATGAACATGAAATTGACAGCCAACTGATCAATAATGAGCTGACCATCTGTTTAACCGGCTAGATAAAGAAAATGATTGTGTAAGCCCACTTGAAACAAAGGTCAAGAGATGCATTAAGTGCTAATCGGTGCATATGATGACTACGTCCTGGTTGGCAAACAAGAGGTGACATGGTGCTGAGTACTTAGCTTTCACATACTATATTTTACAGACTGAGATGCTTCATTTAAGCTGATGTGTTGTTTGTTGTATCTGGGTGAGTCTAAAATCTCAATGTAGTATGATTATCATCAAAAAAATATATATAGCCTATAAGAACTTAAAGGTATAAGAATATTAAGTTACTGTATATGTAATTTGTAACATGTTATATACATTTGTAAATGTATATAACAGTGTATAGTATATGCATCATTATTTAATGATGTGGAAATGATTAATGCACACCTTATACATTTGTATGTTCAAGCTCTTACGTTTTGAAGGCAGACATTTATACAGGGGTTGGACAATTAAACTGAAACACCTGTCATTTTAGTGTGGGAGGTTTCATGGCTAAATTGGGCAAGTTAGTGGCCAATCTTTATTATTGCACATTGCACCAGTAAGAGCAGAGTGTAAAGGTTCAATTAACAGGATAAGAGCACAGTTTTGCTCAAAATATTGCAATGCACAAAACATTATAGGTGACATACCAGAGGTCAAAAGAGGACAAATTATTGGGGCACGTCTTGCTGGCGCATCTGTGACCAAGACAGCAAGTCTTTGTGATGTATCAAGAGCTACTTTGGGGTGTTTTGG
>JAOUQV010000029.1:1761389-1773208 GCA_028565295.1 Aspidoras spilotus | reverse complement strand
ACAAACAATATATTGCACTACACTATATTAAAAGTATTCGCTCACCTCTTTTGACTCCTATATTAGTAAATCTATACAGTTCAATGTTGGTCCAACCATTGCAGCGAGAACAGCTTCATTTCTTCTGGGAAGGCTGTCCACCAGGTTTAGGAGTGTGTTTATGGGAATTTTTGACCATTTTTCCAGAAGGGCATTTGTGAAGTCACACACTGATGTTGGACGAGAAGGCCTGGCTCTCAGTCTCCACTATAATTCATCCCAAAGATGTTCTGTCAGGTAAAGGTCAGGACCAGACTCTTTCATCCATGTCTATATGGCCCTTGCTTTGTTGACTGGTGCACAGTCATTTCGGATGTGGAAGGGGCAAGGTCCAAACTTTTCCCACAAAGTTGGGAGCATTGAATTGTTCAAAATACCTTAACATGCTGACGCATTAATACAACTGTGTCCATGAAATATATATATATATACGTATATATATATATTAAACGGAACTTAAATGTAGGAAAATATTTAAACAACTTATCTACTCTAGATAAGAGAAAAAGCACTGACTAAGCATGATTCAACTGACCCTTCCAACTCTGTAGAAGTGCTAAAGAGGCAAATAGTCTACGTGAAAAATGTGATATTGTTAGTTTGTTAAACTGATATATAATTGTGCAATCAGTTATTCTTGCATATTAGAGCAAAATAATAAGTAATGCAATACATTATTTCCTAATATTGTACTTAACCTTTACTCAAACTGATGGCACTGTCAACTGCCAAAAATGCTGTTTTTTATGCAAAACCCAAGAATGACAAAGCACTGTTTAAATCAATTTCATAGAAAAGCCACAAAAATGGCCTGTTTTATCTTACCTAGAATGGCAATAACCTCGTCATCCTGAATGACCTCAAGTGAGCCGGACACTACAAAGCATAGCGTGTCAACACTCTCGCCAGCATGGAAGATGAGGTCCCCTGGTGCGCAGTGTGTGGTCTGGAACTCCACAGCTAAAGAACGAAGACAACCATCACTTGCCAGTCGGAAGGCAGGATGCTCATTAAACACCTGCCGGTTCAGATGTACACAAATATCTGCCCGCATGTCTTTGGGGCAGATAGACAGCACCTAGGAAAACAGAAAGGGAATAAACGTTGTGGCAGTATAGTGACACGTTATAGTGAATCATGAATATATGATTGAATGATGAATTAACAGTGTGCAATGAGGTGAATTAACAGTGTGCAATCAGTGAAGAAGTGCTCATTCAATGCAATAGTATATTTAATAATATATTTAACAAAATTGACAAGTCAGCAAGTGTCGTGCCTGTAATACACTGTACTCTACAAGTGGAAAAAGTGCAGTGTAATACTGCTGTGTATCAGTGCAGTAGTAAATAATACATGATGAGATGTTAAATCCTGCACCTCACATAGATACCAGCTTTACTGCCAACTCTTAACTTGGGTCATCAGGCAGGCAGCTCCCTTCAGTGGTCTACCTGCTAAAGTCTCCATCATGGTAACTTTACATACAGACAACACTCTATGCTGACATACCTCCACACTGACCATCCTGGTGACTAAATCCATAACTGTCCCTTATGGCACTGTAAAGTGGATGTTAAGTGCCACTAAGGTAGAATTTATACTTAATCTCAATGACCACAGCCTAAATGCACAACTGACATTTCGTACCAGACACCCCATGCAGCCTGAGCCCTTCTTAAAAATATGTGTCAGACTTTGCTATATGAGCCTGCCACCAATGGTCTCTCACCGCAGCTACCAGAACTGCAGACCTACTTATTTCTTACTTTTAAAGCTCATCTTCGAATGGGACTGGTAGCTATTTAAAATGCACAATCCCTTATGTACCAAAAGCTTTTGCACATTGCTAGCACTGTGCCCTTGTTCTTCACTACACTGTCCTTTCTGCACCAACCTAATCAACCAACTATCACTAATGATGGGCATGTTGTTATATGGGAGCATGGTTGTTAATGTAGTCATAACATCCATGTACGCCATAACTAGAGGTGGCTGGAGACCACTATTCAGCCTTTCACAGACTACAACCCACCATGATTCCTAATAATCACCGCCATTGCCTGTGGGTTAAAGTAAAACTAAATATCTTCAAAGTAAGCTTTAACTAGCCATGTAATACTATACAGCACCTGGAAGAATTAAAATGTTTTAAACAGTAAAGCATGTGGAACCGGGCCAAGTGTAAAAATGCTACGTAATACTACCTTCCCTCTGTCTTCGCTGTCTGAATCTGCTGCCAAATTATGCTACTATGCTCTAAGCATCCGGAAAAACCTACTTTCCACTCCTTTGTGCACATGATATGGCACACCATTGGGCCCTGGTGCTGACCCCATAGTTGTGCACTGCAACATATCTTGAACACCTAGGAGGGCTAACTGACACTCTACCCATACTGGTGGAATATCTGCTGTCAGATCAACCTCGTTTCCCTTTTCTTCCCATGAATAAATGTCCTTGATATGATCATATAATTCCTACTTTCCCATCTTTAGATATTCAGAATTCTTCTTATTAAACAGAGCTTTAATAAACTTTAATGGATCTCTAATATAAGACACTTCTGCATGTTCCTTATTTTTCTTCTATTCCTCAAAATCTGTTAACTTGCTTTTAATCTCTTCCTCCAAACTGTGTATCGGGGCAGAATTTATATACAGGACATGCACTTCCCTGAGATTTAACTTCTTGTTGACAAAAGAACATTTCTCAGCTACTACTTGGAATAATTACAAATTTATGATGTAGACATGAATATTTCATTTTAGAGCAGTATAGTGTGTTAATTAAATCAACTGCCATCTCAAAGGTTTATTCCTCTCTATTTTTAATAGAGAGGCATTTTTTAAAAAGCAGAGCAATAAATTTAAGAATTTTTGCTAATAAGCTTTAAGCACCTGAGAATGCTGACTAAGACAAGACAGGTGCACTGTAAATGCTAATGGCTGATATTAAATTACTTTATTAATACACTTCAAATTAAAGCACAATTATTATAATTAATGTTTATATTTCACGAAGCACATTATCTAACAGATCTATGCCAATGTGTAACATTTTAAAAACAATTTTAAAGCCATAATTAGTTTTGAGATTATATTATGGCATTTAATGGGCCCTCTATCCAGTACCGTAGTCAGTCATTCAGATTTATTGAAAGTAATATTTGACCAATTCATAAATTTGTGTCAGTAATTTCACAACTATATTTTTCAGTGTACATTTTTTTTCCCAAATGTATTTGCTCACCCTTCCAAATTATTGGAATCAGGTGTTCCAATAATTTTCTCACACATCCAAATTATTGGAATCAGGTGTTCCAATACCATCCACAGGTGTATGAATGCTTACCAACACATTTTGGATAATTCCATGCTCCCAAGTTTGTGGGAACAGTTTTGAGCTGGCCCCTTACTCTTCCAACATGACTGTGCACCAGTTCACAAAGCAAAGTCCATAAAGACATAGATGACAGAGCCTGGTGTGGATAAACTTGACTGGCCTGTGCAGAGTCCTGACCTTAACCCGATAGGACATGTTTGGGATGAACTGGAGACTGGGAGCCAGGCCTTCTTGCCCAACATCAGTGTGTGACCTCACAAATGCGGTTCTGGAAGAATGGTCAAAAACTCTTACACTCCTAAACCTTGTGGACAGCTTTCTCAGAGGTGTTGAAGCTGTTCTATTGAACCCTATGGATTAGCTCATATGTGGTTCAGGGCATGTGAGTGAATATTTCTGCGTATATATTTGTTCAGTTGAGCAAAGGATAGTGTACTGTACAGTATATAAACAGTGATAAAACATTTTGGAGTTTATAGTAGGATAAAGAAAACATTTCTGACCTTCTCTGTGTCAATGCCCTTTGACATGGCCCAGGTAGAGACAATGTAATCCATTACTCGTTCACTCAGGCCTTTTGGCACTTGATAGAGCTTCAGAAAATCCCGTACATTATTTAGCATCTCATGGTAGCGGTTGGTATTGGTGTACATCTGCTGGAAGATGGTGGTCACATTTCCAAAGATGGTGGCATACAGGAGAGCTGGTAAAAAGGGGGCACGAAAAAACATAGTAAAACACATATAGTAGGGTTAACAAGTCTAATAAAAAAGAACCATTAATCAAATACAGAGAACAAATCTAACCCTTTATATTAAACCTTGTGCGTGGTGTTGACGTTTTTCTTATTTAGACAGTCTTTGAGGGTCCGGTGAACTCACTACATTACTGCATTTTAAATCAATACAGCCATGAACAATTCATGAAATAAAAACGTGTCATTCACATTCACCTATTTACAAGTAATATAGACTGTATAAAATAATAATAATAATAATAATAATAATATATACTTTATTAATCCCATAGGTAATTATTTTCTCTACATTTAACCCATCTGGTATAAAGTTTTTGGATAATGTAGAGAGCTGGGGACTAAAAGATCACCGGTTCAAACCTCGCTCTAGGCAAGCAATATCTGAAGTGCCGTTGAGCAAGGCACCCCACCCCCAATTAAACTCCCGGATGGGTTAATTGTATAAAGAATTTCCCAATGGGGATCAATAAAGTATCAATTATTATTATTATTATTTATTTTCACTCTTCAGGTTAATAAGACATAAATGCACCATGTCATTTTACTGATTTAATTTGACAATTTTAAAAAAGCACTGTCACTGTAACAAAGCACTATTGGCTTTATCCATTAATGCCATATAAATACTGTTTAATTATGTTTTTAAAAATATCTCACAAGCCCAGGAGCCTGGGACATTTTATTCAACAAGAGAAACATTGCAACCATACAGTGTCAACTTGAGTGGTGTTTTTAAAATGTTGCTGATATGTTCATGCACCTGCAACAACGTGTTGAAATGTGTCTGGTAGAAAATGGAGATCATTTCCTGTATCATCTTGCAGAAAATTACACATCGGTATGAAGCACATTTATTGGTTCATATTGCTTAATCCTAACAGGAAAAATATTTTAATATTCAGGGCCTATTTCAATGAATCACCCCATATTTTGCAATTGTTTACAGACCGCATACAGTATATTTTCTCAAATGCAAAATGAAAACTGTCTTAACAGAAAGCTTTAATTCTTATACAGGTTTAAGTATACATTCCATCTGCAGCACTTAACACTGATGAAAAATAAATATATTTTGAATTTAATCCATGTCTTTTTTTATAATTATCCCTTTTTCCTTTTTTGTCTATTACCTAATTAAAATATATACAGCAATAATCCAGACGTACTTTATATGCTGCATCCTTGTAAGTAACTGAAATCCGCAGTATGTCAGACTGGTAGCAGGCTTAGTATGTTTCCATGGGAACAAACCCAGACCAAAATAGTTCCTGAGCTTTGCATTATTACTAGTATGTTTAGTGGTGCAAAAGAAAGTGTTCTGGATCGTGATTTAAATCTTTAATTCAAATCCTAAATACCCAGGCATTTTAGGTCACACAGTCAGAAAATACAGATGAGACATTAGCAGATTAGCAGATTTTCTGATTGTTCAAATTATGTTTATAGTGAAAATAACACACGTTACACGAGGCAGCGAAAAGATGAGTTCATATTTTTCAGAAAATTGAGGGTGTGTGTAATTTGTGTGAACCTGTTGCTATCTCCTGTATGTTACCAATACAATGTTTTAGACAATATATTATATCTTTTAACATTCCATAGATTTGGTATTGTGTTTCACATGTGTATAACATATTTAGTCTTGCTGATCTGACATAAATCAGTTTATCCTTATCCCATGGAGCACATTTGTGCAGCCAACAAACTTAAATACACTATACACTATATATAAGTATTATAGTGTATAGTTCACCCTTTGCAACTAGAACAGCTTCAACTCTTCTGGGAAGGCTGTTCACAAAGTTTAAAGTGTGTTTATGGGAATTAAGCTCCGATCTAATTCATCCCAAAGATGTTTTATCGGCTTAAGGTCAGTAAAGTACATCCACACCAGACTCTGAACCTTTATGGACCTTGCTTTGTGCACTGGTGCACAGTAATGTTGGAAGAGCAAGGGACCAGCTCCAAACTGTTTCCACAATGTTCGGAGCATGGAATTGTCCAAAATGTCTTGGTATACTGAAGCATTCATACATCTATGGCCAAGGAAGTGATTGGAACACCGGATTCCAATAATTTGCACGAGTTAGCAAATACTTTTGAAAATATATTTTTCATTCATTCATTATCTTCTGCTGAAACCTACGCAAACATGGGGAGAACATGCAAACTCCACATAGAAATTTCCTCAGCCGGCATCGAACCTTTTTGCTATGAGGCGACAGCCCTACCCACTGTGCCACCGTGCAACCATTGGATCGTCTGTCTAGGGCTAATTATTTGCCTAAGATTTCTGCATATTGTCGATCCCTATGCATTGCCTCAAACATCCACAGCATACATCTGATATCATTGGAATGACTCCAGTTCTAGCAGTTGTATCAGAATGGTGTGTAGAATTTTACCATTGAAAAATGAATTATCTCCCTTTTTCATGATTTTAATTAAGAATTATTGCTTTGTTATGTATAGACACTAAACCACTAAGCCATTAGGTGAGGTCGAGCAGGCTGCATGAAGCATGTGCTAATATTCTAATGCAGTATAAACATGTCAACCCTCCATTGCATAATGTTGCCATATAATTAAAATTGGAATGAAAATCAATCATAATGTACAAAAAAATACACTGATGACTGCACTTAACGTATTACGTCAAATGAAGATGATCATTCAAATTTTTCCACAATATTTTTATTACAATCCAAATGAAGAATTAAGACTATACTAATTTAAATGTAAATATGTGGTTATTGTAACCATGTATAAGATGAATCCCGGTCTTGTTTTTAATCAAATAATGCATATGGTATGTTCCACTTCCTGTGCACCCATTTGTTTAACATTTTCAAGTATTTCCATTTGTCTAAATGATAATATTATGGAAATATCTGGAATTTTGCCAATAATTAATGACTGAAATCAACACCAATAATTCACTGAAGAGAATTATAAACCTTACCTAAGTTTAGGTCATTTAAAGACTAAGAGTATTTGTAAAGCAAATAGAATGTACAAATCTACCTTTAGTAGTTTGTCTCAGGATGCTAATAAAAAAAACAGCATGATGTCTATGCTTAACCCCCGGACACAGTTAATGCTACAAAAGTAGAAACTCTTTAGATTCATTTCCCATGCACAGAACCTTGTTGACCCCAAAGAAAAGGTTGGGGGGAGACAGAGAGAGCGAGAATAACAGATTTCAAGCTGAGCATTTCTCTGTTCAAATGAACAGCCTAAAGAGAAAATCATTTGCAATTTAAACAGACTTCCACTGCAACATTCCACTTTCTGCTTTGAGTCCATGTTTAATGATATCCCTAAAGGCACATTTTTTGGATTTGCCAAAATGGTTGCATAAAAGTTTTATGGTTGTCTCGTAACAATAGTATACCCAGAAGTATAAAACTTGTAATATCTCCCGTTCTTAATAACCAAGTTCCAATGTAATATTCAGCAGGCCAAGTCACCACATGTGTTGCAAGCTGATACACAGTACTACAGACAGCCATATTAAATCATCTTTGCCACATAGGATTGGCCACCCCCTTAAGTGGCACTGGCAGCGTGCTACTGATTGACATCCCATTTCACCTCATATTATAATAAGTGTGCATTTTAAAATTCCATTGTAATTGCTGAAATCAGACACATTTTGGAACGGACCTGTTACCAAACATCACATACAGTATTTGAAGAATCTAACTTATATTGTATAACTAGATTGATAAACACTAACTGTAGTCTATTACTAAAGTAATACTAATTTAGATTATACCATATACCATACGAATGTTACAAATAAAAATAGACTAAAGAGAAAGCAATAAGTACGCTTTTCTCAGGTAGTCCTGTTCTGCTATTTTGTTCCGCAAACCATTTGCGCAAGACGTTAAAATGTCTATTCTTATGGGGATTTTTCGGAAACCCACACTGCAGAGAAGCCTGTCAGCGTGCCAGAGGTTTTCACAGAGGTTAAATCCAGATAGAACATTTTGCTGAGTGTGGATCTAACTCAGCTTGCCTGCTGGTTTGGTGGAAATGCACACTTAGTTACACATCAAAGTACAGATGGCAAATCCAGTGTACAGATGGCAACCCATCAGTTGTTTACAGGATTTAGGAAATGAATGCACTAGGCCATGTTAACTGGGCACTAGGATTTATATCATTTACTGTTAGACTAATTTCTCTATGGGCAACATTGTGGCGCAGTAGATAGTGCTGTGGGCTCACAGCAAGAAGATCCTGGGTTCAAGCCCCAGGTGGGGTAACTGCATGAAATTTCGGTGTAAAGTCTGCATGTTCTCCCTGTGTTCGTGCAGGTTTTTTTGGGTTATCCAGTCAATTGGCATCTATAAATTGCCTGTTAGTCTGTGAATGTGTGATTGTGTGTGTATGTGCCCTATGATGGACTGGTTCCCTGTCTAGGGTTGTTCCTGCCCTTGCGCCCAAAGTTGCCAGGTACGCACCGTGACCCTAAACTAGGATAAAGCGGGTATAGAAAATGAATAATTGTATGATTTCTCTACAGTGATCACTGGGATATGCCATTACAAGATGTTTTTATAGAGTCTGATTAAATGGATTATAGATTATTTGATATATTGTTTGTATAACTATTCAGCTCATGACATTATTGCATACTGCAAAAATAATTCAAGCAGACTTAATATAAATGACATCGGGAGATTTTTTATTCTGTCTACCAATGTAAATATAATAAATCTAATGATAGATTGAATATTTAATGACTAGCTGACTTTAGAATATAATAAATCTATGTTATGGCACAATGAATACCAATGGATAATTCTGTGAGATCATTTTAAATCCATATATTTACTTGTACTTGAGATATGCACAAAAAAAACAAAAATAAATTTTAAGCATAAGATTGAAGGTATACATGAGAAATACAAGTTTTGACAAGCACATCTGGCTTAAAAAATCATATGCACATATACAGCAGTTAATATTTGCATTTTCTGAAGTTGCTTTATTTTATTTATTCATTTATATGTTTATTGTGTAACGTCATCCTGAGCACCAGTGGATATTCTAATGACAGGAACACGGTCATACTCTTATCAAGTCTCATATCATACGCAACGTCATGTATCAATACACAAGTTAATGACAATTTAGCATTTCTAATTTAACTAGGGTGCACGTCTTTGGACAGCAGGAGGAAACCAGAGCATCTGGAGAAAACCCATGCAAACAAGGGGAGAACATGCAAACTTTAACTTTAATTCATGACGTTTAACTGTGGCGATTATATACATTTTGTTAATATGTATTTCTATTTTTTTTAACCACTGTTTGACCAATGATACTCTATACCAAACCACATGATACTATGTAATTCTTATACAAAATATGCACTTTGTCTCCTGAGTGTGTTGCTGTATATGAAAGCACTCCCTAAATTAGTGACCTTTAAGATGTGAAATTAATCTTGCTTGTTGTAATTTATTTGTGGCACAACATATTAAATAATAATTTTAATCTTCAAATAAACATTCACCAGCCAATGTCTCAGAGCAAACTTGACATTTTACAATATGGTTCACTACCACACTTCTTAGACACACAGCAAATTTACTTAAAGTTTAAGTATTTAGGCAATGCTGCAACTTACACAAAACTTTCACATAACCAGGCTATAAACACTAGGCTATAAACTTTCAACTTAAGATCTGCTTATGCTACAATATTGAAGCATCTCACCCTGAACCATTACAACATTATTTAGCTTCACTTAGTAGTCATAATACTCACTGTTATGTTATGATGCACTTCCAAAAAATATGTTGTGAGAAGCAGACCTGTTCCCTCTAAATAAAACTGGTTCCCACTTACGCCTGATTCTCCCATTGATTGAAAACAAAGAACGGCACGGTGGCACAATGGATAGTGCTGTGACCTCACAACAAGAGGTTGTTGGTGCCCCAGGATTCCCAGTTTGAGCCTGTGCTGTGGTCTCAGCTGAGGCAACTCGGGAAATTTGTGTGTGGAGTTTGCATGTTCTTCCTGGGTTTGCGCAGGTATTCTTCAGGTACTTCGGTTTCCTTCGCATTCCAAAGACATGCATGATAGGTTCATTGGTGTCTCTAAATTGCCCGTGAATGTGTGAATTGGAGTGTGATTGTGTATGTGTTTGCGCCCTATGATGGATTGGCAAACTGTCATGGGTTGTTCCTGTCCTTGCACCTAAAGTTGCCCTGAAACTATGATTAAGCTGGTATAGGAAATTAATAATTGAATGATTAAAAACATATTCAATTTAACTGCTAATCCTAGAGGTTCACCTACTTTTTCTGCTCACAAATATTTAATATGTAATAACTGACCAAGTATAATAGTTTTGTCTTGTTTGTATAACCGGGCTCTCTTTTTTTTAAGTTTAGGACCCTGATAAAAAAATCTGGTGATGATTCAAGTCATGCAGAAATATAGAAAATTCTTAAGGGTTAACAAATTAAAAAGCATTACTGTATT
Organism: Aspidoras spilotus; assembly: GCA_028565295.1. Classification (NCBI taxonomy): domain Eukaryota; kingdom Metazoa; phylum Chordata; class Actinopteri; order Siluriformes; family Callichthyidae; genus Aspidoras; species Aspidoras spilotus. The sequence continues at coordinate 1,762,563 of JAOUQV010000029.1, read as the reverse complement.
TTTAGCATTGGGCTTTAAAGCATAAGCAAAAAACAATAAGAACACATATAAACCCACAAAAAATGTTTTGCTGGAATTCTCTTTCTAATTAGAAATTTCTAGTTGTAAGACCACCGGCAGTGTGAACACTGTTTAAATCTTATTGGTGCATCTTTGGCTCACTTCACCTCTGTTATGCTGTTCAGTTCATATCAGATTTTGTTACATAATGTATAGCTCTGTGAAGCTGTGAAGCTCAGTGAAACTGTCTAAGGCACCAAAAAATCTATTTACACCAAAAAACACATTTATTGTAGACATCTGATATAGTAATGATGAACACCGAAGATATAGTGGAGATCATGGAGAAAGGCAGACAATTGAAGCAAGTGGACTTGGATGTGTTGTAAAATGCTGCAGATTGTGCTGGTGAAGTCAAGAATGGCAATGGCCATTGTGGTAACGATCAAACTTACAAAACTATCTAAAAATTAAGCACTTAGCACAAACACCAAGGAACTATTGATGAAAGTAATGTTATGGCCTGTATTGATGTGAAACCTGAAGACTGAAAATGAGGAAGAAAAACGTATTCCAGCTTTTAAGTTTGTTAATTATTTAATTAACAAAGATGATGACCAGTGAGCAAGAATACAAGATGGGCAGGACAGAAAATTAGTTACTGAACCAAGGAAAAAATTGAAGGAAGTGTAATGACAGGAGTTGTTAAGAAAGACAGAAAATGTAGAAGACCAAATATAACCCGGATAGAAAACATCATGACGTGGACTGGAATAGTAGGGGCTAAACAACTACAAGCAACATGAGACAGAGGGCATTGGAGAAAGATTACTCATCTGTGCAGTCAACCATCTCGAGGCAATGACATAAGAGTGATTCATTCTGTTACTTTGTATAAAGGGACCACAGCATTAATACATGTCAGTTATAAAAGAATTCAAAAAAGCTCATATACATATATACACACATACACTACATGAGAGATTGTCTTTTAATGGCAATTAAAATTATATATATATATATATAGTATTTTAATTGACATTAAAAGACAATCTCTCATGTAGCGTATATATATTTGGCCACTATCCTGCCAGAAAAATGGCTTAAAATTCCTCTGACCACTGTGCAAGACTTGTATGTGTCATTCCCAAGACAAACTGACGCTGTATTGGCC
>JAOUQV010000029.1:1737234-1750693 GCA_028565295.1 Aspidoras spilotus | reverse complement strand
AGGCCCTACACCATACTAATAAATTACTGTGGTCTAAAACCAGGTGTTTCAGTTTCATTGTCTAACCCCTGTATATGTTTCTTAGGAAAGTCCAAAAGGGGATGCTCTTTTATCTATTTTTTATCATTACATTTATACCCAAATCTAACTACTCAAATCAAACAATAGACTCTTAGGCAAAACACAAGATAATGTAAATTACATTTAAATCTGTCAACCCGTACTGTGTGGAGCACAGCGAACGATATGTCACAGATTGCAAAAGTGATTTCAGTTCATTGCAATGCGTGAAGAAATTTAGGTAAATTTCCAGAGTATTGTTAATTCTTGTACATGCATAGCTTTCAGTTATTTTTAATTTAAGGTTTCATGTTAGGTCTTTCTGAGTTTATTTATATAAAGCATTTCTCTGTTCTTACTTCCACAAACCTCCTGTGTCTTTGAGTTGAATCATGACACATGGTTAAAAAAAACGTTTAAAGAAAGGAAATGAACAAGAAACCCATTCAATTTATTATGAAATAAAGCTTTCTAGCTATAAAAACCTAATACCTGTACTTCCATGAATAATCAGTATCATGTGAATACCTGACCTGACAATATTAATGGGGATGCCAGGGGAAACAACAAAACTACCAATGGCTAGCATAATTGTTGCATCATCATTAGCATTAGCAAGTAGAAGCCTGTCAACCCGGACCCATTTATAAATAGCTGCACCAACGTGCACCTCACATTTTTAATTAGCATTTCCTCTAGCATATTTCAATGCTTTTTTGTGTTCTAGCTGTCACGTCAGGGCAAACTTGTAAACATGCAAAAGATGCATTTTTCCTATAATGGAATTCAAAGTAAAAAAAATGTTTGTTGAGCACAAGCATAATACTCCAGGGGTTTTAATTATCCTGGCACATGACTGTCACCTACTCTGCGAGGTAAACATTATGTTGCCTTAAGTGTGCTATGAATCTTTTAATGGAATTCTCTGCCTAGTAATTTATCATTCCAAGATCTATTTTGCATTTGTGCATACGTAGCATTTAGCAAACTGCAATATTGTAGATCTTATAGCTTAAAACTGGTGAGAATTCATAAATACAGTAGTTGTGATATGATGATAAAAGTAAAACGTTGTTTTCATATGGTTTATTTTAGTAATGTTGAACAAAATAATCATTCTTTTTAGAAAATGACCTTAAAACATGCAAAACATATTTGAACCTGCAATAATAATATAGTAATGTGTTAAAGTGATTAAATGACCTAATGATAAGTGAAATATAAATAAATATTTGACATTTTCATGAGTATTTAAAAGAATTACAGTGATAATGGTAACTATAAATACAATAATAATAATAATAATAATAATAATAAATAAAATAACTGAAAATAACTTGCATTTTCAGAAATTCAATAGAAATACAAGCGTTTAAAGTGACATGTAAAAATAACATTTAGTTTAGCCCAAGAGATTGTGAACAAGAGGACTCCTTGATCATTATGATGTGAACATTGTGTGAATTAATGAAAAATAACAGGGTTATGACAGTTTAAAAACATTCATTCATTCATTTTCTATACTTATTTAATCCTAGTTTTAGGGTCACAAGGAAGCCGGTGCCCACCCAGCAACTCTGAGCGCAAGGGCAGGAACAACGCTAGACAAGGCGCCAATCCATCATAGGGCACACACACAATCATGCATGTCTTTGGAATGTGGGAGGAAACCGGATTACCCAGAGAAAACCCAGGGAGAAAAACCCACAGTGAGAACATGCATACTCCACAAAGAAATGTCCTGAGTGGCCTTACCCAGGGCTCAAACCCGAAATCTTCTAGCTGTGAGGCCATATCACTATCCACTGCGCCACTATCCTGCTGCTCTTCACAGATATTTGCTTTCAGCAAAAGCTAAATGTTCTTAGAAAAACCCAGGACCTGATGCTGTGGTAGGTACTCTGCATTATCCAAAAAAACAATGCTTGCACAAAGAGAGAGCAGGTTACTGTGCTTCAATAATAGTGTGCATGTGTCTGTGTGTGTGTGCATGTTTGGATGTCTGTGGTGTCTGCTTAGAGCATTAATGCAGTAGGATTATTTGAATTGCCTCACATCTAAAATCACTTTAGACAAACAAACATGAGTGAATTGTTCAAAACATCATTAGCATAAAATTACAATATCATTAAATGCCTACATAGTCAATAAACCAAAGCATAGAGGAGTCGCACGCAGTAGGAATGTGCTGGGGAAGAGAATGGTGGGTCAACCACAATGACAAGAACAACAACAATAAGAAAAGAACAATTTACCGGCAGCACGGAGTCTTCTGTGCGTGTGCTGTTCCTTCCTACCGATAAGTGGCCCACTGTAGAGGAGTCAGACATGGAGTCCTGAAATAATAGAATACATTACTGGGGTCAGAGAAGTCAAATGCGCTAATGGTAGTTAATTAGGCTGCATAGGTAAGGAATGGTAGCTGCAACAGAATAATTTGCTTTTTATAAAAAATAGAGAATGTAAATGATTTTTCAGTTGTGTACCAGTAACGGCTAAGTAATTAGTCCAAAATCTTCTACTATAACAGTGTGTTTTTATACAAAAACTTAAAACAAGTTTAGAAAAATATATTATATCCTGCATAAACATATTTTTCATCAGCACATGAGCTAATCATTCATTTATACAAAACATAACTTCAGACAAACTCTGCCATCATAGTAGTTCGAGTCAGTTTTGTGTTTGTTCATTGTAAAAACAAGTTAGAGAAACTATAAATGTTTCTGGCATTATTGTAATACTTTAATTTAACAACATTTTGTTTATTTACTTTTTACTTAAGCAGGCAGCAATTTGTTTTTAGAATGTTGGTGATTTACTATCTGAGAGCCAAAGGAGAATGCCTGATGTGTGGCCTCCCAGTTATTTGTTCTGCCCCAGTATGTAGAATTTGTTTATTGATTGGAAGAAAGAATGAAAAAGGAAGAGGGAGAGCATTAAATGTGCCTGATGCAATAAAACAAATCAATGAATAAAATGATTTATATTTTAAGATGAGAAATGATTATCCATCAATAATACCTAAGGCAGCATCTAGTTTGAAAAGTTTGAACAACTAGAAAAGTACTCCACTGAATATGAAGATAAAACACAACTGCTGACAAAAATCTGACAGCCAAATGCCAAAAAGATTACATAAGCTGTGTGCAGTGCAACAGATTCAGAGTCTGTTTTAACATGTACAGTGTACTGTCAGTGCTCACGTTTACATGACGTGACCATTCTATATTCAGACAGGGTCTGTCATGGCAACCCACATTGCTACACACTACACCTGTCAACACAACAAGTGTGATGATAAAGCTGGCAACTCATTATATGTTCACAACTGCACTGTGAAATTCTTTTCTTTACCTATCCCAGCCTGGGAGGAAGTTTGGGGTCAGAGCACAGGTTCGGAATATCGCAGACCTAGAGCAAAAAGGGTTAGGTATCTTGCTCAAGGGCCCAACTAGGACGGATTGCTGATCCTGGGGCTTGAGCCCCTGACATACTGATCAGTATTCCAGAGTAATCTGGAGAGGAATAAATTAGGACAGCCCCATAGGACATTGTATAATAATAGGTGCACAGAACGTCGTTACTCAGCATTTTGAAGGAGGCTTGCCTTATTTAAACCTCAGACATTTGGTTTGGTGTGTTCCTGACAGTTAAAGTAGGTGTCAGCACCATGGTGAGATTGAATTGGATGTCTGAGGCAATCAGAAAGAAAATTGTCACAGATTATGAGTCTAGTAATGGATATAAAAAGAACTCAAAACTATTTGAAATCATCCAACATATCCAGGTATGGCTGTACAAGGAAGTTTACCCTGAGAGCAGAAAGCAAGACGCTAAAAGATGTCACCGAAAACCTTAAACTATCACCGCGTGGCCTGCAGCAGGCTCTTGCTACTGTTGATGCAAAAGTGCATTCTTCTACTATAAAAAAATGGTACAACTTTAACTTTCATAAAAAGAAAGTTTACTCTCTAAGAGATAAACGAAGGTGAGGCTGAAGTTTGCCAGAGAGAATGTAGACAAAGACCAGTTCTTCTGAAACAATGATCTTTAGACGGATGAGTCTAAAATTGAATAATTTGGTCACTATAATTGAAATAAAACCAAACACAGCATTACAGGCAAAGCACCTCATACCGACTGTGAAACATGGACTGTCACCTCACTGGGGGTAAGAGCCTAAGCTTCTGCAGGAAGTCGAGAAGTTCATAATGTGACTAGGAAGAGAAATTAAGTTAGGGTGGTCCTGAAAGGAGAAAGTTTCTGGAGGGAGATAGATGAAGTGGTGGAGAGCATTCCCAGAGAGGTAGACTGGTAATGGTGCATACTTCAATAGGCATGTTAGTGAAGGAAACAAAGAAGGTGAGGAGGTGAAGTTTTTTGTTAAGGATATGAACCTAGCAGATAGTGGTGGATTTTGAAAGAGGATGGAAATGACTGTCGAAAAATATATATTTTCTAAAAGAAGGAGGAGCACAGGGTGACCTACAAGAGTGGAGGCAGGAGCACACATGAAGAATATATCCTTTATCGCTTGAAGGAGATTGGAGACTGGGTGGTAGTGGTAGGGGATAGTGTAGCTAGAAAACATCAGATGGTGGTTTTCAGGATGACTCTGGTGGTTAGGAAGAAGAAGATGGCAAATGTAGAGAAGAGGACCAAAGATGACTGGTGAGCAGCAGTGGCAGTAAGGTACATAGTGTGTCATCTAGACAGGTGAAAGACCGCAAGGAAACCTGGTAATGTAACAAGAAATTTCAAACGTTATTTAGAAAAAGAGGTTAATGAAGAAGAAATGGGACAGGAAGAGGTGTGAAGAGAGTAAGAAGGAGTATAAAGAGATGCAGTGTAGGACATAGAGGAGGTAGCAAAGGCCAAGAAAGGGCCTATGATGAGTTCTACAAGAGTTTAGACAGTAAGGAAGGAGAGAAGGAGTTGTATTGCATCCATCAGAGAGATAGAGTAGTAAAGGATGTGCAACACGTCAGGGTGATCAAGGATTAAAATAAAAATGTACTGAAAGGTAATGAGAGGGCAAGGAAAAGATAGAAGCTGTATATTAAGAAGCTAATCAATGAAGAGAACGACAGGTAAAGGAGAGTGGAAGGCATAAATATAGTGGAATAGGAGGTGGCAAGGATTAGCAAGGATAAGCTTATGATAGAGTGCAGAGGGAGAAATTGTGGTGTTGTATGAGGAAGTTCAAAGTGGCTGAAAAGTATGTTAGATTTTTGCAAGACAATTATAGGAACATCATGACAGTGGTGAGATGTGCTGTAGGAGTGACGGATAGCTTCAAGGTAAAGGTGGGACTGCATCAAAAATAAGCTCTGAGCCGCTTCTTGTTTGCTTTGTTAATGGACAGACTATGGAATCACTGTGATGACATTGTGATCTGTAGTAAAGTAGGGAACAGTTAGTAGAGAACTTGGAGAGGTGAAGATATGCTCTCGAAAACAGAGTAACGAAAGTCAACTGTAGTAGGACAGAATACATGTGAGACAGGTAGAACCGTCAGGCTAGTCAGGTGCCAAATTTAAGATACTTAGGATCAGCTGTCTCAGGAAATCAGGAGTGTGGAAAAAAGGTGAATAAGTAAATTTTGCATTTCATTTGGAAATCAAGGTCCCAGATTCTGGATGAAGAATGGAGAGGAACACAATCCAAGCTGCTTGAGGTCTACTGTACAGTTTCCACAATCAGTGATGATTTGGGGAGTCATGTCATCTGCTAGCTTTGGTCCACTGTGTAATATCAAAACAAAAGTCAGTGCAGCCGTCTACAAGGAAATTTTAAAGCGCTTCATGCTTCTCTCTGCTGACTTGGGACCTGTCCCCACTGACAAAAGTACCAATACCTGGTTTAATAACAACAGTATCACACTGCATTATTGGCCAGCAAACTCACCACATTTAAACCCCTATAGAGAATCTATGGGATATTGTCAAGAGGAAGATGAGAGGCACCAGACCCGACAATGCAGACAAACTGAAGGCTGCTATTAAAGCAACCTGTGCTTCCATAACACCTCAGCAGTGCAGATCGCTTTCATGCCATTGATGCAGCAATTAATGCAAAAGGAGCCCCGAGTACTTAAGTACTGAGTGCATTTACTGTACATTATTTTCAGTAGGCCAAAATATCTGCATTAAAATTCTTTTTTTCAGTTGGTCTTATATAATATTCTAATTTACTAAGATAATAATTTTGGGTTTTTATTGACTGTAAGACAATCAACATCTATATAATGTACAATGCCTGAAGAAAACTGGAGCAGCCAGGCGAAGTCCAAGCAGACATGAGGACATCAATCATACTACACACAGCAGGGTCTCAATTACCTGAATGTTATATGTGTGAATATGTTAATCTTTTAAATCTAATGACCTCATTATAATTATTCATGTATTCTAATTAAAATAAATAGAGGAGCAACATATTTATATACATAAGTCCCATTACCGTTATACTTCTATTTCAGTAGTCAATGGCTGACTTACTGAATAAGATATAAACTATTCGATGACTGATGGCTGATTCTCTAACTAAAACAACATAGCACAATACATTACATTGTGCCCAGCACTAAGACTTCTATCTTTTCTGTTTCCAGTGTTAATGGCAACTTTATTATTTTATTTCTTTCTTTCTTTTATTCATTTATTTATTTTTTTGTGTGTTTAAGAGATGTGGCTTGTGATATCTGGACAAGCTGATTGTCTTTCTTTTATCCAACTCATGCTACCTTTCCAGCTAAGCATGAATGTCCCACTAACTGGATATCTCTGTCCAGAACGCTTTATGTGGAATAATTTCACTTTATTCACTTTTGGTTTGGAGGAATGCGGGCCCGTTTTCTTGTCAGCTCTGGACATGATATGTCCCCGAGTGCGGCTATCTGGTATCGAATATGCCCTCTTACTTCTTCCTGCACTGCTTCTACTATTGCTCTATAATTGTACAACAAACGTGGGTGCAAAATAAATTATTATTATCATTTTGTTAATATTATTAGAAATCAGAATCTGAGTTTATTAGATATAAAAACTTCTAGTCTAAACACTTACAACTAATGTTAGATGTATGATGAATGTTGTATGTGATCATTCACTTCCTCTTATGAAATCATTTTTAATGTATTTTTTTATACTTTTTTTTTTATACTACAACCTCAATTTCTTTGCTTTCTTTGCAGGGAAACTGTAACAGAATGACCGGTCAACAAGATACTGTATGCTATCTATGCATCCAAAGGCATTCTTCTACAGAATAATAGAATTATAAACTTGTCTAACTTGTAATACATTTGCAGCCTACATCTGAGGCTTACAGACCCGGAGATAGCTAGGGACAGCCTGCTATTTTGCACGCGCCTGCACGTTAGTTGCAGTGTCAGTGTCTATTGCGCTTTAAGCACATCAGATGGATTAAATCATGAAGGCAAAGCCCCAGATGCCACAGCAACAAAGCTCTTTATTGCAAACCAGTACACTGCAATTTGATGGCTTTATTGAACTCATCATCTAGCTGAGCTGTATGTATGCCGAGGGCATCAGCATGATGGGAATTGATGCCTGTTGCTAGAGCGACCATGTCACTGATGTACAGTGTCTTCACAGAGGTGAAGGTGTACAGTTTGTATTATCTACTGTATAACACAATATGTATTTGTAACTGGTTGAATAATAATAAAACAGAGAGAAGTACTGTAGATAAATGCAGCAGACATGCATAAATTTAGCATAATGTGCTGGAATTGTGCCTACTATGGATTTTTTTATTCATTTTCTTACTAATGCCCCACAGTGTCACATGACCTTTTATTTCAAATGTGTAGCTATATTCTTAGCTCTAGGCATTAAAAATGGAACAGTCAGCAAAAAATCTGTACTTTTAATGCTTTGGGAATTTCTAAGCCTCGAATAGGTGATAACAGGTCGAACTTGCTGTTCCTTGAGCCATTTATATTTTGATCCTTTATTTCATGTGTATAATGTTCAGCTTATTCAATCAAGCCATGTTATATTTTAGTGAAATTTTGTGTGTAGTGTTTCATTCCTTTAATGGAATATATTTAATGAGTTCTTGCTTAGTAAACTGCAACATGCAAATTTACATCCTTGATGTTGATTTGTAGGAATGTTGTGTTCTGTCGCAGAACAGTTAATTTAAAATTAATTTAAAAATTCTAATTGTACTCATAATTAGTCACAAAATGTATATAATATGCTCTTCTCTAATTATAAATTCTCTAATTATTATGATACATACATGCAAGGTAGTCTAAGTAGGACCTAAATGGATGACTTTTTGTGGGCCAAATAGATTTCATAGAGCAATTCAAACTGCAAAGGTGTAGTATGGCCGTGCTTTTTTTTCTACAATCCCAATTCCAACAAAGCTGGGACATTGTGAAAAACATAAATAAAAGCAGAAAATACTTTTCAGCCCATATTCAATTGAATACACCACATAGACAACATATGTAATGTTCAAACTGTTAAAAACCATTGTTTTTTGTAAATATTCACTCATTTTGAATTTGATGCCAAAACCACATTCCGAAAGAGTTAAAACAGGACCTTGTTTGCCACTGTGTTACAACACCTTTTCTTTTAAGAACACTCCACAAGTGTTTGGGAACTGGGTAAACTAATTGTTGAAGCTTTGTAGGTGGAATCTTTTCCCATTCTTGCTTTACTTTCTAAACAGGGCAGACTCACTTTTGTCATATTTTTTGCTTCATAATGTGGAGTGCTTTATGATGTCTGGACTGCAGGCAGGCCACTCTAGTACCCTTGATCTTTTACTACAAGGCTACACTGTTGTAAGAGATGAAAATATGTTGCTTTTATGCAAGTATATGTTGCTCCAAAACCTGTATGTACCATTCAACATTAATGGCAGATGTGCCTTCATGATCTGCCATATGTTGCTCCAAAACCTTTATCTACCATTCAACGTTAATGGTGCCATCAGAGATGCTGGCTTTAGAACTTGATGAATTCAGTGCAGACAGAAATCTTCCTCTTTAACCTGGGAGCACACAATGTCCATGATTTCCAGATACAATTTAAAATGTGGACTTCTCAGACCACAAGACGCTTTTCCATTTTGCGTCCATCTAAGATGAGCTTAGGTCCAGAGCAGCCAGCAGTGTTTCTGGGTGTTGTTGATATCTGGTTTTTCGCTTTCGCATTTAACCTTTAAAGCGACAAACTGTGTTCGCTGAAAATGGTTCATGAGCCCATGTGGTAATATCCATTACAGAATGATGTTGCTTTTAAATGCATGAGGTATAGATGGCCATGAATATTCAATGTTGGTTTTTGCTTACTTGCAGAGATTTCTCTGGATTCTCTGAATCTTTTGATGATGCTACGTAGTGTAGATGAAGAAATCCCTAAATTCCTTGCAATAGACCACTGAGAAACATTCTTAAATTGTTGGACTATTTGCTCACGCAATTGTTCACAGATTGTCACCTGTGGAATGTTCCAAACCGGTGTTTTCTGTGCATTCCTCGATATTCCCAGTCTTTTCTAGCCACTTTCACATTTTTTCTGGAAAGTGTTGCAGGCATCAGTATTAAAATAAGACAAATATATTCTAAATATTTGCAAAAAACAGGTTTATCCATCAAATATCTTGTCATTTTCATGGATTCAATTAAATATGGGTTAAAAAGGATTTGCAAATAATTGTATTCTGTTTTTATTTATGTTTTACACAACGGCCCAACCTTATTGGAATTGGGGTTGTATTCTGGATTATCCTTTTTAATAATACATAATAAACATTATTTTTTAGATATTGAAAAACTAATTGAAAACATTGTGCCCAGCACTAAGAGACATTCTATTTTTTCTGTTTCCAGTGTTAATGGCAGCTTTATTATTTTTTCTTTTGTTCTTTCTTTCTTTCTGGGATAAACAAGATAGAACCCTTCAGCTAAGCCTGTTTTACAGCTAACATTTAAAAATGATTTAGAGACTTAGAGGACCCCAAATTTTGATGTAATCAGCTAGCTTGTAAGTGCCCTTCAGCCACTGTACAGTCTGCTTAGGTTCACTGTGTGTAAGGTACAGTTCTGCAAGATGCCTCTGTAACAAAAAATGACAATAATAGGAATAAATTGCCATTTTAGAATATAATCTACTGTATATGGCTCAAATATATAAGTTGTTGTTGTGGGAAAAAAATAATTTAGTATTAATAGCTGGAATTATATGACTTTAATACTTTAATCTATACTGTAGCTTAAAATCTCTCTGATGAAAAGAACTGGTCGTTCTGGTCGGGGCAAACAAACACTACAGATACAGTTCGCAGATAAACAAACCTACGCACATACATTGGCACATCCTGACATACACATACAAACAGACGATTATTACCTTGTGAAGAAAGCTAATCTGTTCTCTGACGCAACTGTGAATAAATGTAATTAATTCTCAGTGAAAGTATTTAATTTTTATAATGACCACCCAATACAGCGGCATTACTTGTATGTTTCCAAAGATGTAACTGGGCAGGTTTTTCCTTCAGTTTCAATAAACTTTCTTATTTTTCTCTTTTCTTGACTTTTATATTTGACATTTTATTCATCCAAGAGGTAGAATTGGAAAATTCTTAACAAAACATAGTCATGTCAGCTCCCATATAGTCACCTTCCTATAATAATGGCCTATGTCATTTTTTTCAGGTGTTTCATTTAAATATTATTTATGTTGATTACAATTGACATAGGCCATTTTATTACAGGGGTAGAATCACATGATCTGTTAAACTAAGGACATGGGTTATTTTACCAGAGGTGGACAGTATGGTGAGGAGGTGAATTAGGCAAAATATATCATTTTGGTCAAAAAATGACGTAAGCCATTATTTTAGACAGATGACGATATACAATGTCTCATGTGCATATACAGTACACTATAGACTGTGTAAAGTTCTTGTATTTTACAAAATCATCAATGATGACACTAAATGTATAAGAGATTGATTTTTGGCATAATACTTGCAGATATGAATTCAACTTCTATCATTCTGCTTCTGGCATCCATTCATGGCTCTAATGTCACAGGTTCCATTCTGAGCTTGGGTTACTGCTAGTTCCATGACCAAGTGTTGTTCACTGTTTTTGGATTTCTGGGTTCTTCCCACCTTCAAATGGCAGTGTTGGGTTCTTGAGCACGGCCCTTAAACGTCTTTGCTTCTTACAGTGCCAGTCCCTATGCTCAGACCTCAAATTCGTAACAAGCTGGGAATCTACAGAGGAGTCATAGAGAGCATCCTGAGCAGCGCAATCACTGTCTGGTTTGGGAACTGTACTGTATCAGATCGTAAGTCCCTCCAACGGATAGTGAAGACAGCTCAGAAGATCATTGATGTGTCTCTCCCCTCCATCACGGACATTTACACCACACGCTGCACCCGCAAAGCACTTAGGATTCTGGGTGACCACACACACCCATCACACACACACTTTAACCTTCTGCCGTCTGGAAAAAGGTATCGAAGCATTCAAGTCCTCACTTCCAGACTCTGCAACAGTTTCTTTCCACAGGCAATCAGACTCCTCAACAATCAGAGTTTGTTCTTATTGTTTGTGCACTAGTGCACTTCAATGTTGTGTGTAGCACCTTGGCCTGGAGGAACATTGTTTCATTTCACTGTGTACTGTAACACTGTATATGGCTGAAATGACAATAAAACTACTTGAGACATGAGACATGCAAATTAAAGTAAAGATGCAATAATGTAAATGTGTCAGAAAGGCTTATGTTCTGTTCCATCTAGTTATAAATGAATGTGTAAATGTGCTCATGCATTATATTATGTGATGACGATATAAGGTCTATATATTGATGCTGTGTGTGTAGCTTCATTACAGTTGTGGCCATTATCAGGCTTTTATTTATGAATGAATACACTTATTAATTTATCATGTAGACACATTTCATGTAACTATTTGCTGCCATGCTCATCTATACCAAACATAGTGTAAAAGTGGGAAAATGGACAATGAATTGTGTCTTCTGGAAAATTAACAAGAAAAATGTTTTTGGTTTCCAGCAGATGGAAATAATGTAATAATTGACAGGACATTTTACAACTAGACATAATAAAAAGAGAGCAGGGGCTATATTCTGTATAATGCATTTACTCTCATAAAGTTATAGTACTAAAAGGAAATACTGTTAAAATAATAGTCTAGTAACTGATAAAATTTCACACATTCTGGCCGACAACAAACAGCAGCAACTGTTCCATATTTAGTGATTTTAAAAAACAATGAACGCTGTAAAATCTTTATGAGACAACCCATAGAATTGCATACACAGTATTATAATGAGCTTCTAGGTCTTACCTCATCTACATTCTCAAATGCGTTGATGATGTCATATGGTAGACAGGAGAGCAGGTCTATGACAAACCAGGTTTTCAGATAGTTCATACGTATTAGTTTCGGATCTGATATGACCTCTCCACCAGGCCCCACAAACGTGGTGTGAAAATTAAGCACAATATCCACTAGGAAGATGACATCCACCACACTGTCCACCACCAGCCATGCCAGATTGTTCTGTTTAGTTTTAAAGGAGACATTATAGGGCACCATTATAGCAGTATAGAAGGTGAGGATGAGGATGACCCAGTCCCAGGTAGTCTTGAAGGTGCAGTAGTGTAGAATAATATGAGGAGGAGTTTTAGGAGCCTCCTGTTTGTATTGCGGGAGGATATCCGAGCCTAACTGAAGAGCCTGTATCGTGCAAGAGAGAGAATTATGAGCTATAGCGTGATATAACACCTTTGTGGGTAACAAGGATAAAAAACAAGGATTTTTGCTTGTTTGTTTGTTTTTTATGCCTCTAAGAGTTAGTCCCTTTGTTGGCTTTTACCATACATGTCTTTAGCTTTCTTCTCTGGAGGCACCATAGAAAAAAAACACAAGGACATAAAGGTTCCTTGTGACATGCTACATATATCAGCACTTAGGAGCAAGTGGGGTTGACCTTCTTTAGTCTGAGAAATGTAATAAGGTAAAAATAGTGTGTGTAAAAGTCATAGATCTTTAAAGGAGGTGACTCATCAGTGAATTTGTAGTGAAGAAAGATGACCTTTCTATATGTGATAAAGTACATAAAATTGATACTCACCTCAGCCAGTCGGGAGTGCTTGTGGCTCACTTCAGTTTTGTTCAACGGTGCAAGTTGCTGGAGAGTGCCGCGGCTGTTTGTCAATGCTCGGGTCAGTCTGGCAAATTTGGTCCATCCTATAATATATACAGGGGTTAGACAATAAAACTGAAACACTTAGACCACAATAATTTATTAGTATGGTGTAGGGCCTCCTTTTGCGGCCAATACAGCGTCAATCCGTCTTGGGAATG
>JAOUQV010000029.1:1635069-1652747 GCA_028565295.1 Aspidoras spilotus | reverse complement strand
TTTATTTGCATAATTCCTGTATATGACATACCACAAATCCTCGCCAAATGTCCTGGAGTATTGTTATTACAAGAGTTATGGCCACTAACATTATCCAAGGTTCCATTTTATACATAAAACAAAAATTGGCTAATTCCTGTGTGTGTGTGTGTGTGTGTGTGTGTGTGTGTATATAACACATCCTAGATCTGAATGAATGAAATATTCTCATTGAATACTTTGTTCTGTATAAAGTTGAATGTGCTGAAAACAAATGCACACAAAAATCATCAATGAAAATCTAATTTATTAACCAATGGAGGCCTGGATTTGTAGTCACACACAAAATTAAAGAGGAAAAACTAAAGGCTGATTCAACTTTAATGTAATGTCCTTAAAACAAGTCAAAATGAGGCTCAGTATTGTGTGTGGTCTCCACGTGCCTGTATGACCTTCCTACAACGCCTAGGTATGCTCCTGAGGGATCTCCTCCCAGACCTGGACTAAAGCATCCACCAAATCCTGGACAATTTGTGGTGCAAGGTGACATTGGTGGATGGAGCGAGACATGATGTCACACATGCTCGCTGTAAACCTGCTTTCATCTGTGAGGGCACAGGGCGCCAGTGGCAAATTTGCCTATATATATATATATATATATATATCTTATATAAGGTATATACCACATTATACAGGGTAATGTGAGGCAAGTAATTAAAGCCACCCATGACTACATATGTCATATGTATATGTGTATGCTTGCTGTGTGAGCAAGCACGCTGGTGTTTTGGTGCCTGGATTTTATTTGCTTCTGCAGAAACTATTTGCTTCTCTCGTCGTTAGCATCTGATAGTTATAGAATGATGGTTCCGAGTTGTTTCTATCTACTTGTACACACAAAATGCTCTTTCCCACATTGGATGCGTGTTTATTTTTGTGGAATTCGAGCTTAATGCCTGTCATAGTGACATCTGTAACTTTATACGCACAAACTCTACATGATTTACTAAAGTAAAACCTGCATATCTTGCAGATGACAAGAGATTAGGATGTTCTCTCATCCTGCCTTCTCCAAGCTGAAAGGTAAACTTTGAGTCTAGCTTGAGCTGAATCATGAGATCTAATGAATAATGTGTCAGTCATATAAGCATGTATAAGCATAGATCCCACAATTGATAATCTGCGTCATCGGTGGTTATGATGCAAGAGGAAAAAATGCAAGAGAAAGAAATGTGCAGTATGAAATACTAAGAAAGATATTACTATTGACCAGGTAGAAAATAATGTCTAAACTAAGGTATTAAATAAAGAGATTAATAGATAAACGAGAATGTGTAGTTCCTGCAAAAAAATGCCATGTGTGTTGCCCCGGTGCATCCCTTTAATCCCACATGACAGTAATGTTAAATGCAGTTAGAATTATGTCAATATCTCAAATAAGGTGTCATTTTCATGAATATATTTCTATTTTATTCATACATTAATGTAAAGATACTGGTACTTTTGGCAGAGTGGACAGGTGCCAAATCCTGCTGGACAATGAAATTCTAATTGCAAAAAATCTATTTGGCAGAGGGAAGCATAAAATGCTCTAAAATTTCTTGGTAGACGGCTGCACCGACTTTGGTCTTGAAACAACAAAGTTGGCCTACACGAGAAGATGACATGACTCCCCAAACCATCACTGATTGTGCTTGACTTGTGTGCCTTTCCACTCATCCTCCAGACTCAGGGACCCTTGATTTCCAAATGGAATGCAAAATTTACTTTCATCTGAAAACAACACACTGGACTATTTGAGCAACAGTCTAGTTATTTTCCTCTTGGCCCAGTTAAGAAAAAGGGGAAGAGACACAAAATTGGAATTTCCCATACAGAGGGGTATGAAAGGGAAAGTTGTTTAAAAAGTAAGCAACAGTAATTTGAGTTATAACTTGGACGTCCCCCCTACCACAAAGGATAGCCATTCCACTAATATAACATGCAGAACAATAAAACTTTAAATCACCAATTAAAATTCATTAAGTCAACTTATTATTATTAAAACAGCTGAAAAAACCTAGTTGCTAGAATACTGATGCAGATGGCCATTGGAGGCCTGTAGGAATAAGGAAGGAAGTGCATAAAGGTTGCAATGACATTGCCCGGAATCAAACAGAATTTTGAATCTTACAGTATATTTGTTACGATGATCAGAAACAACGGTAAGATGGCAATGACTTTTAAGGAAATCTATGAAAGGATATAACAACACACTAAATGTCTATTGTCATAGAAACTGAAGCTTCCATACTGCCAATAATCATTAAAAAATGTCATGATCACTGGAAAATACCGACGCCTATATAAAATGAACAGATACTTGTATAACATAACACCAACAACATATTAATAATCAGGAAGAACAGTGGGTTTTCATAACTTAACAAAATGACCACTTCTACTTCTTAACAATTTGGAAGCAGCAGACAAAAAAATGTAATGCGTGTGTTGCACATGGCTTATGCAGTCCATATGATGTGGTCATTTGAATTCAGGCTGTTGAAAAGATGGCATCAAACAAAAATGGTGCAAAGACAGGATCTGACCACAATTCATATTTTCTGGGGTCCACGTCAGAGTCCACTTTCTTTTTTTCCAGATGAATCAAGAATCCAGTTAAGAAATGTATTTTCTAACTATATTCTTTATTGTTGTTTTTAATGTAATATACAAACTTTATGGGTTCAGCTTAGATGTTATTCTGTAAATTTCATTGATTTATTTAGAGATGATTGCAAAGTACCAACATTTACTTTCATTTCTGTATGGTCAACTCTTTATGGATCAGTTATAATCATAAACAGTGCTATAAAAATATTAAACAGACACATATCCTACATAACAGAAGATTCAAAACAGAGAAAAGTTTAAAACGTTCTACTTTAATTACAAAATTACTTGAAAAGGTTTTAGCACCAGAATACTACTTCTCTGATTTTTACTCATACTTATAAAAAGTGCAATATCTATCTAGGGTAATATCTAGGCTTGCACCGATACCACGTTTTGTCAGACCAAATACAAGTACATGCAAAGGCATGGTAGCTTTGTATTCTTATTTAATTTAATTATGGCCACTTGTTATTTAAATCAGCAGAATATCAAATAATAAATTCCATGCAACCTCAGATGCTCTTTCTGGTTAACTTCATAAACAGATCTAACTTTTGGCCATTACCCCCAGAGTGCAGAGAAGCTAACTCACTCTCTGGCCTTGGAGCTTTGTGGTGAGCACACTCACATAGGCAATGTTCCCCTGAGACTATCCAACAAGTCATGAAAGTAGGTAATATAACATCAGTTACACGTAAGAACGAATTTATACACTAATATCACTGTGATTCAGATCGCATTCGTTTAGCACAGGAGTCAGGAACCTATGGTTCACGAGCCAGATATGACTCTTTTAATGGCTGCATCTGGCTTGCAGATAAACCTTTATTTAAAAAATAATAACATTAAAAATATAAAAACAAACTCATGTATTTCAATTCATTCATTTCCTACCGCTCATTTTCATGGCTGCAGGTGGCTGGAGCCAATAACAGCTGTCCTCCGGGGCAACACCAAACTTTCTTTGGATAATGTGTAACGTACAGGGGTCGTTGTGAGGTCAGTAAGTAAACTTCCCTCCTTTTAATCAAGAAGTCAGAATAGCTAATTGAAGAAAACCTTTTATCGAAGAAGATGGCTAAAAGAAAACAGAGGAATATCGTACTTTTCGGCAGGAATGGACAGAGGAATGGACATTGACGGAAAAAGTCAAAGCGGCACTTCAACACCGGCCAGCAGCTAGGGGGCTTCACGCGCTTTAGAGAATTTCGTGAGCACACTTGTCTTTTTTAGTTCATCACCCATCCACACCAGTGTGCAGTGGACAGCGGCAACCTGAGTTACATCCCCGGTGTCTCCATCAGATATTTTGAGCAAAAAACTGCTTACCCAAAGGCTTCAGACATGTGGGAAAATAAGTTGTGGGCACAAGTGGGCAGAAATCAAAAAACTTCTAACTTACACACAGTAACACACAGTACAGAGGGAGTAGTGCTGTACAGACAGTATTTGGCTCTACGTTTGCATCTGAGCAGTTATTCTCACAGCCACGCTCACGTTTAATGGTGGAAGTCTTAATGCCTGCATAAGGTTTAACCTCACCAGGTATCAACCAGACTACAAACTACATCAGCAAAATCATGCAGCACCAGAAGTCGCATTAATGGTAAGAAGTACTTTATTTATCCCTGGTTAGCAACAGCATAACAACGTTATTACAGAGAATTTAGAGACTTACTGTACTTTAAAAGTGTTGGTCTTACATAAAATGCACACATTTACTTGTAGTTAGTTTTAAACATATTGTATGGCTCTCACGGAATTACATTTTAAAAAATGTGGTGTTTATGGCTCTCAGCCAAAAAGGTTCCCGACCCCTGGTTTAGCAACATGCGCTGAAATAATAAGAAAATCACCCCAGGAAATGGTACTCAAATTTACAATTTAAATACTGACCATCACTTGTCTAATATTCATCTATTCAACACACATTAAAAGGCCAAGAAAACAAAGAGAACTTTACCCACATTAAAATGGGCCTAAGCAAGCTCCAGTCACCTGAAACGGGGTGTGTCCCCCAATTTCCTGATCCTGTAAGGGGAGTTTGCAGATACAGTTTGAAGTTATGGACTAAATCAAAGCCTCACTAAATATACCTATGTTAGGAAATAAGAGCAACCCTAAATAACGTCCAGGCTCAATGCCTGGAGCCCAAGCAAGTTCAACAGCCAAAAGATGGGGATAGCCAAAAGAAGTTACATATTTATATCGGTTTGGGTGTCTATTTAAATTAATAAAATCTTTCATTTTATTCAATATGTTGTATTTAATATGCAAAAATCTGTATGTTGCATCCACTGACTGCCGTTTTCTATCGATTTCAACATAATGACCAATAAACATGTTCACGGAATCATGTCCAGTTATCATACATTTACGCATATATAAAAATTGCAGAACTCTGTTATGTACAACAAAAATACACCACAGCTCATGGATAAAATGTTGTCCAACAACTTTGAATTGTATCACAAACTGTATCATGCCGCGAACGCGTTGCCAAGTTCCAACATTCCTTAATTATTGCCAACAGGTAAAAACATTTCTATAATCCAAGCTGACATTCATGATGTAAGCCTATATACCCCATAAGCTGCATTATAGCCTTTTGTACAAGGCAAAATGTAACATAGTATAAGATATCAGCCTGAAGATACGATTAGGGCTGGGTTTCATTTGATAAAGATCCCGATATGATGCTTTACATTTGATTTTTCACAAAGAAAAAGTAACAGCCATGAAAACATTTTCTAGGCACACTGCTGTTCAGTTTTCAACAGTAGATTTAAAGAAATATGAGCATGTCAGCTTTACTGCATATAACATTATTATTATAGCTGCACATGGATGTGTAGTAATAAAACAAATGATCTCATTTAGATCCTATTCACAATATTGGGAAATTCTCAGGTTTTCTACTACTGTACAAGGGGTTGTTCTTCAGTGGAAAACAGCTTCACTTGACTAGAACTTGCCCTAGCACTATTAAAGCTCTCACCTGCAACACGAAACAACCTTAGCCCCTAATAACAATCACCAACCTTTGACCTCTTTGTTGACCTCTTTGTTGTCAATCTATATACTCTCTCATAGCCGGTCGCACTTATTTTGCATCAGTAGTAAGGTTAACTCATATAGTCCTTTGTCACTTGTGTATTATTTACGTATCTAACATAGATACATATTTTTTGGATATTTCAGTAATGAGATGTTTCAGTTGGTGCCTTTTTGGTATAGAATTTCGGTAGCCAGCCCTATATACAATGTTAAGCTGGCTAAGGAGGTAAATACTGTACACACAACTGTATCATGCTGGGCTAGGGGAATCTAATTCCTATTAACTTCATCTACAGTAAACAAGTCGAGAGGCTACATTCAAACTTATGTGGAAGCAAATGAACATGCTGGAACTGGCTGAAAATCTTCCGTTTTTGTCCTTTTCCTTTAATCTTTGCTTACTTAAATTTTTATTTTTCAAACTAATTTGTAGTGTTAGCTTAATAAAAAACATATGACATTTGGTAGCCTTCTGTACTGAGACAGTCCTGGGCATTATCACAGTTGTCCTGGGCATTATCGTTGTGGAATACACAGTCAGTATTAAAGCATATTAGTTATGAAGACAGGGAGAGAAGCGACTGAAACGACAAAGTTAAAGAAAATTATTCATTTACAATGAGAGACAGCGACATTCAGAGGCTGTCAGCTAAGTAACTACGAGCAATGCAATGTGGCCAAAGTTGATCGTTGCTTAAATTTCTTCAGATAAGCAGTGAAGCAATACAGGTTTTTACATTCCCTCGAAACAGTGCCATGTAAATTTGATGCCTACTGCAGATTTCTTCCTAACACAAGATGTGACAAGCGTTTCCGTGTCTGCCTCTTTTGTAACATACGAGATATCTTTGTTAAATGTACAGGGACTTAAATTAAAAATAGTAAAGTAATCTGCACATTAGGCTAATTTTGCTTTTCTTAAACGCAAGGCCATGTACAGCTATGGCATTGTTGGTATTTAAAGAGGTCATACCTTCTATCATGTCATCTTACATTTACACATATATTTAAAAAATTCTATGCAAAACTAAATATTTTCTGTCATGTACAACAAAAATACACCAGAGCTCATTGATAAAATGTTGTCCAACAAGAATGACAAACTGTATTGATGTTTGTATAGATGCCTTTGCATTAAATTAACCAGGTAGTAATCTATGAAAAATTACTTGCCATGCCTATCATCATCATGGGAGAGTAAACAAAGAAAACTTATGCCTGTTTAAGACAAAAAAAAATATCTTATTTACAAAGTGAATCACGTATCCTATGTACTGCTGAAAATGAAAAAGGGGCAGTCGTAGGCTTGTGGTTAAGGACTTGCGACTAGAAGGTCCCTGGTTCAATTCCAAGTACCAACAAGTCATGGCTGAAGTGGCCTTGAGCAAGGCACCTAACCCCCAGTTCCTCCCCGGGCCCCGTGCTATCTGCTCACTGCTCCGGGCACGTGTGCTCACTTCACCTGTGTGTTTCACTGCACGAATGGGTTAAATGCAGAGGACCAATTCCGCTGTGTGCAAAACATAGTGGCAAAAATGTATCACTTACTTATGTGCACTTAAAATGAAACACTGTTTAGTCAAACAGTGGCAGGATTATCCAACAGGACTAGACATCATCCCAAAGTGTAAAAAACCTAAGTGGTTCAAGATAATAACTGTAGCCATGATTATCACCCAGTAGTCAACCGGGTCAACATACAATAAAAAAAGCATCTGATCACCTAAAATGATCAGTGTGCATACATAGATATTAACATTTAATGTTTGTAATGTGCTTGCATATTGGTAAACTATTAAAAAGCATCACAATGGAAAGCAAGCACTCAGAGATTTATAGGCATTGCTCAACGTATTAATGTTCAAACTAACTGTAATTAAATTATAGAAGTACTACAAATTGGTCTTGCCCTAAAACTCGTAAATAAAAATACCTAAATAAAGGAAAAAATAAATAAGGAGCTTATTAGTCAAGTAAGTGCTTTTACGGGTAAAGATCAGGTACTGTCTTGCCACAAGCCGAATCAGGAAATCCCATTGACGTCAAAGGCTGCTCTGACTAAGATACGAATGAAAACTAGAAGCAAACAGGGGGTATATAAAAAATCTAATATATGGGTCAGTACCACTCAATTGGTCAACTCACTCATTCATAAAACACACGACCATTGGGTATCATTGATATAAACAATCATTTAACATTCAGAAAAAATGTCGGTCATAACAATATATATATATATATATATATATATATATATATATATATATATATATTACTGCTAATATTATTCATTATTATTAACACTATTAATTCATAGTAATGATTATTTTTAAAAGTTAACTTGCCTATTTTTACCAGTCTAATTTTTTCATACCGAATTTAAGGAGATGCCACGCAGATATAAAAATCACACAACGTGAAGAAACTTGGGCTCCATTTTCGTCTCAACTCATGACCATTAATAATAATAAAGTAATGAAAGTACACATATAAACTATAAACAATAAAAAGAGAGAGAGAGAGAGAGAGAGAGAGAGAGAGGGAGGGAGAAATATATATACTATACACTGAGATGTGCTTTACTACGTACCGTACGGCATCGTTTACAATATTGTCTACGCATTTCCTAAATACATTTTAAAACATTGTTAGAGAAATATATGATATATATATTTTATCCAACATAAAGCTGTTTTCTAAAAGGACCATCTAAATGAATAGTCTATCTAGTGATGAATCTTAAAGCAGGACACACGTTTACCCGGACATTCGACACACAAAATGGCGACACTTCGCAAAGAAACGTTGTTTGCTCACTTAATGCTAAAACGTCATTCCTACCAGCAGCGCTGCAAGCTTTAAGGCGCCACATTACATCGCATGGCATTACATTTATTCCACTGATGTGTATGTAACACAAGCACGAAAATCGGTTGCATCTACCTTTTCTTTTCAGTGACGACTCCACTATCCATTCCTGGGTGAAACCTCTCAGAACGTAAGGTTTTACCCCGAACCACCGCCGCTACAAAACAAGTTGCTAAGCTAGCTTCTTCCCAGAGCGAGTTTCTTTACAAATATGACCCGAGAGTAACAGTCTCTTATCCGATTGTCTGATCAGTTGAATCAGAGAGAGGTGGATGCTCTAGAACAGCGAAGGTTAAAACATAGTACTCAGACGCTCCGGTATCTTCAGCATGGAGTTACTGCGTAATGTCACAGCGCACTTACAACTAGACTCTGTAAGGTGCGCGTTCACGATTACAGGAGCGCGCAGTCACATGCCTCCCTGGCATAGAGACAGAAAACGTCATTGATGCCTCTGCAGCGCTTTCCATTGACTCAGAGTAGGCTATAGATGGAAACAAAACATTGTACATAGATCAAACAGATAAAAACATGATAAAATGATATTTTACATTTACATTATAACTAGATGTGATTGCACTTAGAATATATGCTTCATTAAAAAAGGTCAAATATGTTTTATTTACATTGCTAGTACAGATAGCAAATGTGTTATTTACATTGCTACTGAGGCCATGTTAGAGCATGCTTAATACCATGGCTGCTTCATTCAGAATTCTTCCTAGTGTTTTTATATGCACTGCTCAAAAAAATAAAGGGAACACGTAAACAGCACAATATAACTCCAAGTAAATCAAACTTTTGTGTAATCAAACTGTCCACTTAGGAAGCAACACTGATTGACAATTAATTTTAAATGCTGTTGTGCAAATGGAATAGACAACAGGTGGAAATTATTGGCAATTAGCAAGACATAAAGAAAAATAAAGGAGTGGTTCTGCAGGTGGGGACTACAGACCATGCAGCTCATCCAGGATTGGCAAATTCACCACTGGAACCCTGTGCTCTTCACAGATGAAAGCAGGTTCACACTGAGCATATGTGACAGACATGACACATGACATGAGTCTGCAGACGCCGTGGAGAGCGATCTGCTGCCTGCAACATTCTTCAGCATGACCGGTTTGGCAGTAGGTCAGTAAAGGTGTGGGGTGGCATTTCTTCGGATTGCCACACTGCCCTCCATGTGCTCGCCAGAGGTAGCCTGACTGCCATTAGCTATCGAGATAAGATTCTCAGACCCCCTGTAAGACCATATGCTGGTGCGTTTTGCCCTGGGTTCCTCCTAATGCAGGACAATGCTAGACCTCATGTGGCTGGAGTGTGTCAGCAGTTCCTGCAAGATTAAGGCATTGAAGCTATGGACTGGCCCGCCCGTTCCCCAGACCCGAGTCCGATTGAGCACATCTGGGACATCATGTCTCGCTCCATCCACGTCGCACCACACATGTCTAGGAGTTGGCGGATGCTTTAGTCCAGGTTTAGAAGGAGATCCCTCAGTAGCATGCCCAGGATTTGTAGGGAGTTCACACAGGCACGTGGAGGCCACACACAATACTGAGCCTCATTTTGACTTACTTTAAGGACATTACATCAAAGTATCAGCCTGGATCAGCCTGTAGTGTGTTGTTCCACTTTAATTTTGTGAGTGACTCCAAATCCAGGCCTCTATTGGTTAATAAATTTGATTTTCATTGATGCTTTTTGTGTGAACAAAGTATTCAATGAGAATATTTCATTCATTCAGATCTAGGATGTGTTATTTGGGTCTTCCCTTTATTTTTCCCTATATTTCACTTTCATTTCTATGAAAGCCTCAAGGAAGCAGGAAGAATTTGGATCACTTTACTCATACTGAAAACAAAAATAAGTTGTTCATATCAGTTTTTTATTCTAAAATAAAGATTTTTTAAAAAGAATTTGAATCCTAATAGATCACTCTTTTGCCCAATCATAATTTTGGCCACATATATAATACACCAACCTGCTTTTTTGTTCAATGTTTCTTCTATCTAAGGCAACATAAAAGGAAAACAGGATACAGTAGTTGCATAACGAAGATCGTGACCTTTACACAAACACCTCACCGTGGCAGCTTGTTGTTGCTGAGGTTGGAACTTTTTATTTTCTAATCAATAAATTAAAGGTGTATCTTTTTTTGAATGAGATACAGATATTTTAGAAAGATTTTAGGGAGCTGAAGTGAATTTTGGGAAAAGTATTTCCTGAATAGTGGGCGAACCGGCTGCGTAATGAAAGTGCTGTCACCTCACAGCAAGATAAGGTTTGATCCTGGGAAACTGGGAAATCTATGTGTGAAGTTTGCATGTTCCCCCGTGTTGTCCGGGTGCTAGGTTAATTAATGTCTCTAAAGTGCCCTATAGTGAGTGTCTGTGTGTGTGCCCTACCATAGATTGGCACCCTATCTAGAGTTGTTCAGCAGTTCTGTATTAGTTATTGTAAAAGATTTAACATACTTTCCATGATACATATTGTTTATATGTATATACTTTAAGGAATAGTGTTCATAAGCATATATTTGGCTATGATTTGGCAATATATAGTATCAACGTTTTTATTTTACTTTTGTTTGCATGAAAGCCTCAAGGCATTAGGAAGGGTGTGGTTCGCTGAGCTCGAGTTTAAAGACGTCAGCCAGTCAGAGTGAACTTAATTACATATATTTTTAAAGCACAACACCTATAATCAACCAGTCTGATTTTATAGGGTTCTCATGCCATTCTAATGTGTTATGAAAGACAAGAACCAAGCTTTTTTTCAATAAGCCTTTACAAAAGCATCTCAGATGATAATAAAGTTTAGCCACAACTGAGCCACCATTTTATCCCAAGATGAAACTGATTTTAAATTCTACATAATCCCTTGCAGTATCAAAAACTATACGAAAAGTCAACCTCTGTTTTCTGTCACTGACAGTAATCCAAAGTTCTAAGCTCTCACTGACATGTTAGGCATACCTAATACGATGACCACTAAGTTATGGATATCACAGGTAAACTTCACTTTCTACATTTAAGTCATCTATCAGCAATGGGCTTTGAGTGAGCCCATCCAGGCTACCACAATAACCTGGCAAACATTGCTCTTTGAATTGGAAAAGGCCTTCATATCTATCATGCCCCCTCCTGGGTAATATCATGCTCAGAAATGCCATTGTTTTTCAAGTACTTATAAGGCACATCACTTATGACAATGCAGTAAGAATGACTGACCTATGAGAGAGAAGGATAAAGTGAGCCCTATAAATAGATGTAGTTACTAAGGTCAGCACATTTACATCCCTCTGCCAATAGCGTAATCAGATACTGCTAGTAAATTATAAGTGACCTTGATTTATTTCAGTTGCATTCTAAAGAAAAAATATTGGCGACTAAGCAGTTTTCTCTTATTCAACGTATGCTATGTTTGCATTTTTACATTTATTTTAATTATTTGTAATCTCACAGCAAGAACGTCTTGAGTTCAATTCCCGGCTTGGTTGGCCTAGATTATTTCTCTGTGGAGTTCTCTTGTGTTCCCTGTGTCCACGTGTAACAATAAACAATAAACTATAGTATGACTGCTATATACACTACAGTGAGAGAAATAAAGATAGATATTGTATAAAGTAAAAAAACTGTACAGATATAAATATATATCTTTAAAAAAACCTTTTCTATTTATTGTCCAAGCCTCCCAATGGGGTTTTGACCATACCAAGTTTTATGTGGATGGAAGACAAATATGTATAATGATGCCCTCGGCAGCAGATTGGTGAAAAATTTAAAGGAGTAGAAGAAGAGAAAGTTTAACTAATCTATTAGAATAGTAAAAAACTAGCTATAAAGCTATAGTATAAATTACAGTATATACTGTACTTCTTCTTCTTCTGTTGGCCTCTCCCTTACATACTTTAAAATACTATATACTGTATATTTATCCCCGGGTGGAACGACCTGGGAAATTTCGGTGTTTGTACTGGTTTTCTATGGGTACTTCGGTTTCCTCCCGCATTCCAAAGATGTTGATAGGTTGGTGTCTTAGTGGCCCTTAGTATGTGAAAGTGTGTTTACTACTTTCAGTTTCTTATGCCTTACTCTTTGAATAATTCCAAATGCACTGTTCACTCTACAGTGCATTCATATTATTAAATAATAATAATAAATAACTAATTCACCACAGCACAGTGGCGCAGTTGATAGTGCTGTGGCCTCACAGCAAGCAGATCCCGAGTTCGAGTCCTGCATGGGGCGGCTCTGGAAATTTCTGAGTGGAGTTTGCATGTTCTCCATGTGTTTGCTCAGGTTTTCTCCAGGTACTCCAGTTTTCTTCTGCATTCCAAAGACATGCATGATAGGTTAATTGGTGTCTGTTAGAGTGTGATTGTGGCGCCCTGTCTAGGGTTGTTTGCCTAGAGTGGCCGGGTGGGCAACCATAGTTGCCGGGTGGGCACCCTCATGGCCCTATACTAGGATTAAGTGGGTATAGATAACAAATAAATGAATGATACTGGGATTGAAGCATCAGGGAATTAATATGATACATAAAGATTATACCTAAATATAGGCACAGAATAAGGACAGAATAAAATGTTCTAGAGAAACCTATATTTTATCTTACGTATTTTGAATGAAACAGTCAAAGGTCTTGCTCAAGAGCCTAGCAGGGACAGCTCGGCAGTGATTGTATGTGAACTCATCATGATCTGTACCACTGAGCTTCGGCTGCCCAGTAATCACTATATAGCTATTTGCAATGCAAAAAGGTTTACTTAGAGCATGTCGAAGAATGTACAATGAGATTTAGGAACTGCTAAAAATAAAAGTCATCCAACACTTCTGTTACGCATTTCCACAGGTATAGTCACTGAGTATTGATTCTGCTTATGTTTGTGTGTCTGTGAATTCATTTAAATTAGAAACCGGACCTGACGTTAATTATCACATCATTACAAATGACAAGCACATAAACAAAATTCTAATATTCAATAACATCCGTACCTTTGTTCACATGGTCATAGGTCTGTGAAAATGGTAGCCATTTAACCCTTTCCTTCATTATGTCATTAATTAGAAACATCTGTCTAATAACTGTAGATACCACAGCTATGAGAGTTTGCTTTTTTTCGGTGTGTTGATGGCTCCTCTACTCTTCGCATATCCAAGATACCACTCTCTGACTACAGCACACAAGTTGCTAAAACACTTGGACCACACCTCCAGGCCTTAGCTACTCTCTGTCCACAGTCAACTCATTCTCTGTTTACACATAGCTTGTAAGTGTTTCTTTCTGCTGTGCAGTGGACAGGAGAGTCATTTGTGACATAACCATCAATTGGGGCATTTTATAAGTAATTATATGCCAGTTGATAGGTGTTTCTTATCCGGTGATTGTTCAGTCTACATATTGTTACATAAGTTAGAGTGGGAATCACTGTCACCTCCTAAGTTTGAACCCTGGGTAAGATGACCAGGGTCCTATTTGTGTGTTGAATTGGAGATGCCAAATTTCCCTTGACAGGTATAAAATGTATGTAAACTTGTATATTAATATTGCCTTGTGATCTATATACTGTATATATGTATATACAGTATATATACAGTAGTTATCTATAACATTGTTCCTCTTATTAAATTTCCACTAATCCTGAAATGATGATTAAAAATTTTTCTTTCATTAACTTTCACTTAAATGGTGTCATGAGCCGATAGGTGCCTACCTGGCAACACATACAGTTACACACTAAAAGCCGCATTAGAATCACCAGTTACATTAAGGCATATATCTTTGGAATGCGAGAGGAAATCGGAGCACCCGGAGGATTACCATTCTGTCTCATGTTAAAAAAAAATAAAAATAGACACCATAAAGGCAAAGAAAAGACTACAATATGACGAACGATTTTTACATCCAGATGTATTGTACTTAATTGTACTAGCTAAAATATCCCTGCAGTGGTAATATATTGTAAATACTACTAGTTACCAGAAGCTGGAGGATATACAGTGTGACAGAATTATGCTTTTATTTGGATGCTGTGAACAATGCTATAACAGGAAGAAGGTCAGACATCAGTTAATAATAGAAATCAGCACAGGATATGGAAAAACAAACTATAAACAAACTATAAAGTATACTTTATATAAACAAACATCAATGCTATAAACTTCTCAAGGTTATATAAAGTAGCAAACTGTCCAAAAGGATTGACTGTATTTTTTTTAGCAGAATTCCACTAGCCTGCTTCTGTGACGAAATCAGATAACTTCTTGGCAATCTGGTGACTTAAGACACTGACTCACACAGACACCATTCAACCAGTTTGGGCTAGTTTTTGGCAGTAACGCTGCTTACAATGGAAAATGTCAGCTCAGTTGAAGGCATGGATAAACTTTCTTTCAATGGCTGCTCAAGAATATTTCTCGGGTGCATACCAGGAGAAGAGCAAACGAAAAGGAAACCACAACTAACTATAGTAATTAACTGTTAGACTACTGTGAAATAAAATGCCGAAATACTTTAGATGCCATAACAGAACTATGACAGACTACAGGGAGTATAAGACAATATGACAATAAACATCATACAGTATAACCTAAAAGGGAGACAATATAAATGAATAACTACTTTAAAGTGCCTTCTGCCCTAAGTAATCATGATATTTATATTATATATTGATTCCATCTTCAAAAAGGCTCAGCAGAAGATATAATTCAGTGGCTGTTCACTTGGGCAGTGGTGGCTCAGTGGTTAAAGGCCTTGAATTACTAATCAGGTCACGCCCCTCAAGCTGCCACTGTTCGATCCTTGTGCAAGACTCTTAATAATCTCTGCTCCAGATGTGCAACTTTCTAACACGATGGGATCTGTGGAAAAGAATTTTAATGGGCATTAAAGTATACATATTCATACTTTTTATTACTTCCTGTGGAAACTGAGGAAATACCACATAGCTGAATAGGCAATTCGACACTGAAGTTATTGAATCTGTCATGTACAGCACCATCATATTCTGGTTCACATCAGCCAAAAAGCAGGACAGGAGCAGACTGCAACCAACTGTATGGACTTCAGAGAAAATGATCTGTGTCTCATTTCAGGACATATACAAAGCATAAACCAGGAACTTAGAGAAAATCACGCTGGACACAAGCTGTTTCAACTATTGGTTTATAGAGCCACTAGCAGGCAGTTTCTTTCTTTTAAAAAAAAAAATATTTATCAGTAATTGAACTGTATCACACACAATTACTTGTCTGTTTGTTACTGTTTTTATGCACTTTATGTACAATAAATTTTTTTAACTTTAGTTCTATTTACTACTTTTTGCATAATTGTACATATTTTCCTCTATATTCTAGAGAGACACTATCAGCTGGAAACTAAATCCTAGAAAGCTGATTTGGTTTCTGATATTTTCATATTTACTGCAGGGATGTCACTCTGATTATGTAGTGCCAATCATTTATTAAACCCAAGAGGACAGAGATGGGGTGGGGGGGGGTGTCAGCAGCTGTAACAAACTACTTTTTTTATTTGTCATTGAGTCATTTAGTCATGGTGCACGTCTTACCTTGCTGAGTTTTGTCATCATCACTGGTATTTTAATACACAATGCATCCAGACGAGACTAAATCTAGTCTTTGTACATCTTTTCTAATCAGATCCAAAGCTCTGGTTTCAGCAGTGGTAGACTGCCAAATACAACCTTGTTAGTGTTGGAAATGCTAAATTGTCATTCTAGGTGAATTGGAGAAGCTAAATTGTCCAGTCCTAAGCCCGAAAGGGTGAGGGTTGCGTCAGGAAGGGCATCCTGCGTAAAACATGTGCCAGATCCAAATGCGAGGGACTCGCTGTGACGACCCCTGATGACAGGGAGGAAGCCGAAAGATGAAAAAAAAAAAACCTTGTTAGTGTTAATACCCTCTACTGTGCTGGCTACTTACTGACTGGTCGATAGATGCGATAGCAGTCATTTTTGTTTGACCTATGAGTGGCCAGGTTATCGCTGTTCATCCTGACGTAGTGCACTTCCCTTTACACTCACAGACAATCCAGTAAGTCACTGAGCAGCTGGTGTAACATTATTTTCAGTCAGTGTACGTCATGAACACAATCTTAATCTTTTTTGTGGCTTTGTTTCAAACACAGTTAACCATAAACATAACACTGTCACAGAGAATAAAATTTGTTCTAGTAGTCTAAGTGACTAGCACCCTTCATCGAGATCTGACACCTTGCTGCCTGCAGCTCTAACACTATGTACTTCTAACTCAGTGTTACAGAATCATGTTTAAATTAGGGTTGCAATGTGTATGATCAAGATCTCCTGTTTCCCACAAGATACGAGTGTGTTCCTATGTAAAGTAACTGACCAATAGTCCAATACATTAATATATTAATATATATTATATAAAAATATTGTTCCAGGAACAAGAACAACCAGAGAAAATCCAATAGTCTTGAATTATTTAAGCAACGTTGATTGCAGAGCTACTTTTGCTGTGTTTCTGTACCACGGTATCACGGATGTAACAAGAGCGGCGAAATTATCGATAAACATCCAGATATATTCATTAAGTAATGTTTCTATTTAAGCATAACTGGACAGGACACCACCTCTTATGACAGCCAAATGTGATGTAAGCACTAATTGGCAGCACTTGATCAGTGATTATATGCCACGTTCCAGGTGTTACTAATCTAAGTTATCATTCAGTGTAGAATAAACGTATTCATTCATTTTCACGGGCCAGCCGGTGCCCACCCGGCAACCCTAGAGAGGGCGCCAATCCATCATAGGGCACACACATTCACACACCAATTTAGAGACACCTAGCATGCATGAATTTGTAATGTGGGACAAAACTGGACCACCCTGAGAAAACCTGTACGGACACAGGGAGAACATGCACAGAAACTCCACCGTGCCGCTTGTAGAATGTATAAACATGTTATTTGGCATGCTGCTGGAACTACTGTCAGATATATTGCGTCTTCTGTATATTCTGCTGCTTCATCACAATATAGCTTCAATGAACATTAAGTACAGGGGTTAGACAATGAAACTGAAACACCTGGTTTTAGACCACAATAATTTATTAGTATGGTGTAGGGCC
>JAOUQV010000029.1:1608384-1618685 GCA_028565295.1 Aspidoras spilotus | reverse complement strand
CCTATCTTATCTTATCTTATCTTATCTTATCTTATCTTATCTTATCTTATCTTATCTTATCTTATCTTATCTTATCTGGGTCTACATGTTCGCATATACTGCAGAACCTAGTTATTACTGCACAATATTTATTTCACAGTACTACACTAATGACAGAACACATACATCAGTTAAAATGAATGTTCAGCAAAAGCAGTTAGAAACCTGGAATGGCTTTCTGCTTGTGTAGAACAATGTACTATTCTGCCCTCGCTGCACCACAATTTGCAAAAATCTGTATTTGATATTATTGTTAGTCAGCAAATGACTATTAATATACATTTTGTTGACTGCAGAATCATGGAATATTTTGTCCTTTATCTGTTGGCACTGAGGAATTATAATAGCTCTTTTCTCACCACAACTATGTACTTATCTGAGCAGACATACTGTATGCTATCTAATGATTTCTAAACTATGTGCAACCCTCTATAATTGTAGCTTTTTTGTAATGTGAAAACTACTGCTTTGTAAATATTTTTTTGTATCATTGTTTCTAATTCATTCACCCACCTAGCAACTTTGGGTGCAAGGGTAGGTAGAACCCTAGACAGGGCACCAATCCATCGTAGGGCACATACACACAGTCAAACAAATATTCCTACACTAAGGGCCCCTTTAGAGACACCAATTAACCTAGCATGCATAACTTTGGAATGCAGGAGGAAACCGGATTACCCAGAGAACATGCAAACTCCACACACAAATTTTCCCAGGTTGTCATACTTAGGGATCAAACTACTGTTGCGCCACTGTGCCGCCCTGTAGTAAACATTTTGTAGATCCAAAATCTTTGTGAATTCATCCATTAATGCACAATGCATAAAAATAATCAACCCAACAAAATTTAAATAAAAAATTATAGGGTGCCTAAAACTTTTGCACAGTAATGTATAACTTCCCCTTATTGGATCATCGTGTCCAGTAAGTTTAGATTATTAAGACTATTATAAAGTCCTGCCAAGTACAAAGCTGAAAACTAAGCAATGGATCAGTGTTCTTTTGTGCTATATCCAATATGGAATGTAATCTAGTTAAGCCAGATGGGTGCATGGTTATTGCTTTAAGATATGAAATATACTATAATCCAATTGAGAAATGTTTTAAGGTGTATGTTTTATGATGTCTAACGCGAAGTTAACATGCAGCAAACTCATAGTACCAGAATAGATCAATGAGTGTAGAAATAAAAAAGTCTCTGTGTAGAGAATAAGTTGTCAAATGTGCTGACAGACAGACGTACAGCATGTGTGTACCCCACAAAACTGTGATCAGCTTAGCACTGGTTTATGGGGAGAGACAACTCTATAGTTGATAAACTAGCATGGTTTAGAACTTGAGATGATTGAAGCTGCTTTTGAAAACTAGCATCTAAATACCCGTCAGGAGGACATACGATGGGTAAAAAATGAAAGAGGTCAGAGGCAGGTATAAGAAAAATGATGGGGTGTGGGGGTGTAACTAATAAAGTAAATTGTAATCTAACTAAGTTACTTTTAAAATTATACAATCTATAAAGTTCCTTTTTAAAGGAGTAATCAGAAATCAGATTCATTTTTAATAACTATGCCATCACTAACAGCATCTTCTCATGTTAGTACACTGTTCCTAATTCATGCTTCTTTTGTTTTTTTGCATATTTATTAAAGCTATTTTACTTGCTAGTTTGTTGCTCAAGTCTGAAATAAACCACATATGGCTAGCCACGATTTGATCTTTGTCTACATGGTTGTTAATAGGTTGTTCCAATCTCTGGTAAACCAGTGATATTATGTTAACAACCCACAAGTCCTGATGTTGTTGAAACACTTAAACCACACCTTCAGGATCCAATTATCTGTTGATCAATTCACCATTATTCCATAGCTGGTAATTGTTGGCTTCTGTGGTGCAGTGGACAGATGCCTTATATGAGAGCTGACTGTGAAGTATCCACCAATTATAACACTTTATAAGTAATCGTATTCCACGTAATCCAGTGTTTATTCACTGTAATTTCACTTGAGAAAGAAAAGTTGTTAATGAAACAAACATGGACAAAGTAAATAAATAAAAAACATTAGATAATTCAATCTACTTTTGAAATTTTCAAATTAAATATGTATCATAAAGGATTTTTTTAAAGATTCAGCCTAGAATACGTAAAATTAAATATACACTGATGGTCAGTCATAAAATTCAAACCCCCAACCAGTGAATAACATTGAATATCTTGTTACAGTGGTACCTGTCAAGGGGTGGGATATATTACGCAGCAAGTGAATAGTTATTTCTCAAAGTTGATATGTTGGGCAACTTTCAGGAACTAAGTGACTTTGACAAGGGCCAAACTGTAATGGCTATTGGATTGAATCCACAGTTGCATTTTGTTTTGCGACATGTTGTTGGCTTGGTGTGATTGCATTGCATTGCTTGCTTGTGGAAAATATGTCACCAGGATGCACCAGAATAAGAAACAAAATAGATAGAATCAGTATGATACTCTGGGGAATTGTTTGCTTGGAAATCTTGGTTTCTGGCATCAATATAGTTGTTACTTTGACATTGAAAGCCTTGTTTCCTGTTTGATTTTGTGAACTTCATGTGAAAACATGTGAATATTTGAGAATATATGATGAGAATATATAAGAATATTGGTTGTGATGTATCTTGTATCTTAGAACTCCAGCATTTGAGGTAGGCTATTGGGAAATGCACATGCCTAAGTGCATTTGATTGGCTGATTAGATATTTGTGATAGCCGGTGAGTGTATTTCTTGCTTCGTTGTTCAGTCTGTCAGAAAATCCCTTAGAAAATCTTTTTCTGCAACAATGTGCATATTAACTGAAATAATTTGCAACACAATAGAAATAAAATTGGTTGCGCTTCTTTTCTATTTCTCTGAGAGATCCTTCAAAGGTTCTAAGCTTTGTGATGTGGTGTATTTTGTTGGTTCAGTTACTTCAATATGACTAGTTCTGGTTGTTTATTTGTCAACCGTATAGTGTTGAAATTCACAGGATCTGTTCACAATGACAAAACATGATTATTAGTCTGAGCAACATTTCCTTTATCAGTATGTTAGGCTGTGAATATGAGACGTTTTTGTCCACACTGGACCGACCTGGTTAACCTTCAGCCGATGGCTTACATATCTAAAACCATATCAGACACCACAATAACAGCTGAACATCTAACAATTAACCCCAAATTATGCTAATACCTCCTCTTCCTTTTGACAACAACCCTCAACTCTTCAAAGCCTCTATAGAAGTAGGTAAATAAGGGGAATTCCTCAAAACTAACTTAACAGGGTTGGTGCCCACCTATGCTACCCATAGATTAACTTTATGTGGATGCATAACATGCATGATATTCTATATATCAGAGAACAGTATCGATTTAGTTAAATAATATTCCAAGCTATTTTCATCTCCACTTTGGCGGCTGTCCTTCCCAGTTTGATCCCCTAGGCAACCAATGTGGTCATTCCTTTCAGAAAATGGAGAGCTGTATGAAACCAAACACCAGCAGGGGCCCTCTGAAGAACTGGTAGAGAGAAAGAGAGGGGGGGTTATGCATACTTCGATGTGGGAATAGAAAGGGAAGACAGATTACTAATTTTATAGTCACATGAGCCGTTATACCTGCCTTTGAAATATTCTGCCCTTGAAATATTCAATTGTTGATTTAAAAAGTTGATCAATATTGATGTGATTAGCATATTTTATAAGAATATTTTAATGTATATGAAATTAAACTATATTCTCATCTGACTGATATAATTGTTCATATAACCAGTGTTGAAATACAGTATTTTTAAATAAAATAAGCTTTTTTTAGATTCCTATATCAAGGGTGAGTCTCATCATCAGTTGCACAGCCAAACGCCTTATCACCAACACCACCACCACCACCACCACCACCCCCCCTCATCTGCCCATCTCTTCCCACACTCACAATAATTTCATCTCTCTCTTCCTTTTATCTACTTCAGCCCCTAATCTGTGTCCTTCCCCGTCAGGCTCCTTCCTTTCTCACCACCGCTTTTCACCTTTTCTCTGTCTTTCTCTTTCTCTCCCTCTATCCCACTGCCTTCACACAGTCTGTGCCCTGCATTGTAAACCACCTTGAAACCCAAGCTGCCTCAAATAGCAACATCTTTCAGCAGCAGGTCCTTGCTAAAGCATTAGCTGCAACTCGATCTGGCCCTCAAACAGAGCTTTGTTATTGGGTAAATAAAGGGCAGCTGGAAAGCTGAGGGAATGAACAGCTTAGCCACCTACAGAGGGCGCTAAAAGAGTGGGAATTTACATACTGGTGCTTACTGAGGCTTACTTAAAATTCCAAATTCGGAAGTTGGTAAGGAGCTGAATATTCACACAAATGTGATAATATTTATTTTGTTTTTGTAATTTAGATGTACCCGGAAGCTGCTTTGTGGTCAGATTGTCATTTAGTTATCATATTACATCACAGTTATGAGTACCATTACAAAACTACAGATCTGTCCCATCTGACTCTGTATTAATTCATGAGCAGTGGAGCATCCTAGTATCCTAGAACAGGGTATACCAACACACTCAGGTGATGAGAGTTAAAATATAAGAACAATGCAGGAACTTATACAAGCCACAAAACAATATGTGGTTGAGTAATAAGTGAGTGAAGGCAAAAGTGCTATTATAAATTATTATAGAGAAGAGTGTTGAAAAGTGTGGAGATTATTTAGAGGAGAAAGATGTTTAGCTCCCTTTTGGAGAGGGAGAGGTGATCTCAGCAGGGCAGCTACAGGTCCTCTCTCACATGTGTTCTGCATCAAGGCAATCAAAGGCTAAGTTCCGTCCCCCCTGTAGCCAGACCTGCCCTGTTGTAAAGAGTCATCAAACAAAAGTGTGACAGACTGAAGGGCCTGTAATGGGTATACGAGGGGAAAAGGTCCCGGCACACACATACACACAGACCCGCAAAATGATATACATGCATGCAGACATAAAATAGAAGAGTTTGTCTCTCTCACTCTCACTCCCAAGTGAAGGTAGAGGGCAGACCTGCTGCTGAAGCAGAAAGCAGAGAGAAAAGGCCCAAAGTTCTCCCTGCTGACTTACCTTTTGTGATTGCTCAAAGTAATTAGTCAATGTGTCTCTGTGGAATAAAAACAGCAGGCAGCACATTCTCATTTACTCAGTTCTACAAATGGCCAAGCAAACATCTATGGCTTGCTCATTTAGCTAAAACCACACTACACAGAGAGCAGCCATTGTCATAAAGTCTGACTTTACAGTGCATCGCTCAATAAGTAGCTCACAACTACTGTCATATGCTGTAAGTATAGTCCATTATGCTTCATATGTAATCACTGTGGACAAATTGATAATATCTGTGGACAAAACGATTCTATCTGAACGCTCTTTAATGCTCTCAAATACAGTTTATGCATGCTATTTTTACTGTATGCCATCGACTACTGTACTTACAATATGTCACACTGTCACTTAGAAGTTCAGTGCAACATATAGACATCTAAGCCCAAAAGACATTGAGTTATATGTGATGGCGTAAGTGTAGGGTAATGGCTTTCACTGGGCTGGATTGGGTTGGGCTTTGGCTGTAGTGTGAGGGATGAGTGCCACACCTGCTGGGTAATCTGTCATTACAGCTGGGGGACACATCTCAGCTGCCCCCGCTAATCACCCTTCCCATGCGATCCCTTCCTTGAAACGCCTCCCGCATTCCACATGTAGCTTCACTTACAGGCCTAGGTATTTTTTATTGTGTGGTCAGGCATAGTCACATAAACTTTACACATTTTCAAGTTTATTTACAGAACTGTGGGATTAGGTTGAATGATTCAAATTAGTACGATAGCACAGGCATGGAGATTGTATGAACTATTTATTTTTCTCCCATTTAATTTGTTTGTAAATAATAAAAAATGCATATGCATGGAAAGTAGGATTGAATACAATAAGACGCAAGCAGATACTTTCCAGTTTCCTTGTTGCACATTACACAGGAGCTCTATAGTGCTTAGTCTAGTGACAGAGGTTAAGCTCATTTGTCTGTCAGCAACAGGAAGTTTTGATGGGGTCATTTCCTCTAGTGCTCGTCAGTGCTGATGGACCTGGATTTGTTAAGATTCTACAGATCTGATTTCACCAGTGAGAGAGGGTTGGTGGGATGATGTAACAGAGGGATTGGGCCAATACACCGGTAAAAATGTGTTTTCAATAATACAAGTGTAAAGGTACAACT
Organism: Aspidoras spilotus; assembly: GCA_028565295.1. NCBI lineage: Eukaryota > Metazoa > Chordata > Actinopteri > Siluriformes > Callichthyidae > Aspidoras > Aspidoras spilotus. The sequence goes on along the minus strand of JAOUQV010000029.1, from coordinate 1,612,411 downwards.
CTAAAGAAGGTCTGATCGGTGAGGCTTTTATTTTGCCTAACTGTGTGTGTGCCCTACGATGGAGTGGCGTTGGTCTAGGGTTGTTCTTGCTCTTGCACCCAGAGTTGCTGGCTGGCCCACTATTTAATGTGGATTAAGTGGAAAATAATAATTGAATTAAATGAATGCTTTGCCATGGCCATCTGACAGGGATTTCAGGGAAATTCACTGCTATACTGTTATGCTCTCAGTGGGATGTTTTAACTATCTGTTGCACAAATAATTACTTAACAATGATAAAAATAAGCCTAATTATATGTTATTAATTACTGGCCACAGGAGCACATGCACACATGCTAATCTTGCAATTAATCTTTTGTGCTATGTGATAGCAGTACAATGCATAAACTCTGACAGATCCAGATCAGAATGTTTAATATCCAAAAATAATTTACAAAAATACATAAAAAATGCAATAAAAACTCACACTTGTACTTTGTTAATGCAATAAAACTATTATTTTAAAGACAAACTGACAAAGAAAATGTTTTCGAGCATTTTAGTTATGAGCCTAATTATATTTGTTAATTATGGAAAGAACAGGGGTGGCACGGTGGCGCAGTGGATAGTGCTGCGGCCTCATAGCAAGAGGACCTGGGTTTGATCCCCAGGTGGGGTGACCTGGGAATTTCTGTGTGGAGTTTGCATGTTCTCCCCGTGTAAGCGTGGGTTTTCTCCGGGTGCTCCGGTTTCCTCCCACAGGCCAAAGACATGCATGTTAGGTAAATTGGAAATGCTAAATTGTCATTCTAGGTGAATTGTAGAGTGCAAGTTAAATTGTCCGGTCCTAAGACCGAAAGGGTGAGGGTTGCGTCAGGAAGGGCATCCGGCATAAAAAATGTAACAGATCCTAATGCGAGGAACTCGCTGTGGCGACCCCTGGTGACAGGGAAAAAGCCGAAAGATGAAGATGAATTATGGAAAGAACAGTAATTGATTCTTCAACTCACTCGACAATCTAAGACAGAGGAATATTTACAACTTGGTCACACCAACTTTTTAGCTGTATACAAGCTGATCAATTGTCTGTGGTCAATGTTATCTGATTCTCCTAATCATATCGTTGCTGTAAATTTAAAAATACAGATCTGGACTTCAGACTCTATATATACTATATAAATACACACTGTTGTGATCCATACATAATGAGGCCTGGCCCTGTGCTGCAGAAATAATTTATATGTCTCTACAAAATATAAATAAAATTCTTTGCATAAATGGTACCTTCTTCTATATGCAGATCAACCTGACAAGGCCACCAATACATCCTCATGCCATCACATGTGCTGGTTTTTTCACTTTTCATTCCAAAGGATAACCGGTATAATTTTTACCAACAAGCTGACTTATTGACATGTCTGACCACGGAATACATTTTTACTGCATTTCAGGCCATCTGGCATTGAGCTCAGAGAACTCACAGGCATTAATGGGCAAAATAAATATATGGATTTTGCTTTCAAGTTGGATATCAAGATGCAGCAGATGACCTTGGTCTGAGATTGCTCTAGACTACCCAATTTATTTAATAGCATTCAATTCACTTCAGTTTTATTGTGTGTGTATATATATTTATATATGCATATATATGCATTTACAGGGGTTAGACAATGAAACTGAAACACCTGTCATCTTAGTGTGGAAGGTTTCATGGCTAAATTGGACAAGCCTGGTGGCCAATCCTCATTAATTGCACATTGCACCAGTATGAACAGAGTGTAAAGGTTCAATTAGCAGGGTAAGAGCACAGTTTTGCTCAAAATACTTCAATGCAAACAACATTATGGGTGACATACCAGAGTTCAAAAGAGGACAAATTGTTTGGTGCACGCCTTCTGTTGGAAAGTCCGGTTCCTTAACTGCAAGCCTACGACTGCCCCCGGGTGTATAGACACTGCAAAATCACAGTGGATTGAAAATGTGCAAATAATAAATAGCTAATGGAATGTAAACACTGGTGGGAAATGGAGAAGAAACACAAATGTTTAATGGAAGAATTTGTGTGTGTAAACAGTGTGTATTTTTTTTTTTACAAAAGTTAAGGTATAGTGCATTTCTTTAGAGTTCTAATTGTACAAATGAAGTCTAGCATTGCAACAATAGTAATTATTAGCTGGACATGGTGAAATTCCCAAATTCTTAGCAATTGTGAGTTGAGAATTGTCGTCTTTAAATTGACTGACAATCCACATTGTTTAGAATAAATATTAATGAACTCACACCTCACCAATTTAACTGCTATATGTGGAACTTTCCAGAAACGTTTTGGATTACATCTTCAGTTTTATTTGATGTGTTTGTGTGTTGTAGGCTTCGCGTTTTGTTTTGTTTATAATATACACAATTTTGTTTTGTATCTGTAAATCAAATGATTTAATCAATGACAGTTTGTTTTTTTATTGCCTTATTAGAAATTGTACCAATGACTTTGGAAATAGGGCTTGTACTTAATGTATGAAATAAAAATTATGATATATTTGGCGTATGGATGGTCTAAAATACGCATATGCGTTGAGTGACAGCTTGTACCCTAGGTTTTGGATGAATTTGCTTTGAGTAAAGGAGCTACCTGGTGACCTAACTGCTCCTTCAGCTGGCAAGTGACCATATCTCCCGAGGCAATTGTAATGAGAAACAGCAGCTACTGCCCCTCTAAAGACCTGGGTGGAAACTCGATCTGGCTGCTTCCAGCTGCAGTGGATTTTGTGTAGTGGGGGAAGGTGCCATTGTGGGAGTACAGGAGGGAAACTGGGCTAGGAGTGACAAGAGTCTGAGTGAACAAATCTAGTTCAAAATCAGGAACAAGAAAGGAATTAAGAGTAAAGTTATAAGACGTGGATCAGGGTCAGCACTATTTGGTGGGGGGTAGGAGTGGTGAAACCTGACGGAAGCACTGCCCATTCAAATTTTCTCTCTTCCCTTCCTATGCACACCGCAAATCAAAGGTTATTCTTCAACTTGTGCAATTCTTACTAAACCAATCACATAAATGCATTTTGCTGTTCAGTGTTAAGTTATTTCTTTGGCCCTTGCAATAATATATGAACATGGCAGGCTGCACAGCAGAGCAAAGACAGATTCTATAACTCTGAACAGAAGCAACAGATATCTTTTAGGGCACTTGAGTGTAATACTCACATCTGTCTCACAACATTTTTGGCTAAACTTTTATGATTTATTGTTTATTATTCTTTTAATATTATGGGATAGACAAAGTAACATAGGGAGACATAAAAATCCATGGCTGAGCAAAATTCTCACTTTATTAGGAATACAACCGCCAAACCAGACATGCTCACTTTATGTTTTATTGCCTCCCCAATTCAAATGACTCTAGATCCGGGGCTGATGTGCATAGGTGAAGGTGCAAAGATTCCAAATTAAACTTACCATATTGCATGAAATCTGTATAAAATCCTACTCTCTGCTAAGCAAATACTGTATATGTACATCTCTGCAGATTTTAATGCAACACAGGGTGCCAAATGCCACTGACCTTGAAATGAAATAAACTCAGCCCACCATGGAATGGTATCCCCCCACTCCACTACCTTGTTGCATAGTCCCATTCTCCTCCCCCACCTGCATACAGTCCCCTGGCACATGCTCGTGATCCTGTGTTTACACGAGCACTTCCAATGCAATGGCAATGCCTTCAGAACAAAAGTGATGGAGTGAGCTCCTTCTGTTCAAATATATAAACAAGGACATAGATTCAAAAACCAGAGTATACATATATTTACCGGTGAGTGCCCATATATAATACATACACATACAGTAGTGAAAAGAGTCTTAAACAATCCATTCTATAAGTATATATATGATTCCGCATTATTGCCTTAGTATATATGAATTCTATATTTATCACATATCACTTTTGATTCCAAAATTTGTTGTTACATATAGGGGTAAGACAATGAAACTGAAACACCTGGTTTTAGACCACAATAATTTATTAGTATGGTGTAGGGCCTCCTTTTGTGGCCAA
>JAOUQV010000029.1:1566678-1582229 GCA_028565295.1 Aspidoras spilotus | reverse complement strand
TGTGACAAAAGAGTCGCAGCAAAAGTGAAAGGAAAGGTCTATAAGAGAGTAGTGAGACCAGCCTTGTTGTATGGTTTTGAGACAGTGGCATTGACTAAGAGACGGGAAGCAGAGCTGGAGGAGGCAGAGCATAATATGTTATGGTTCTCATTGGGAGTGACCAGGATGAACAGGTTTAGGAAAGAGAACATCAGAGGGACAGCACAGTTTGTAAAATTGGGAGACAGTTAGAGATGGCAGACTGAGATGGTTGTGGACATGTGTGAGAGGGGATATGTTGGAGATAGAGCTGCCAGGCAGGAGGCAGAAAGAATGACCAAAGAGGAGATATATGAATGTGGTCAATGTAGACATGCAGGTAGTTGGTGTGAAGCCAGAAGATGCAGAGGACAGAGTAAGTAAGTAACTCTAGTCCTCTGATCAATAACCCAGCGATTATATAACTATAATAACTATTGAGCCACCACTGACCACTGTAATGAAACATGGTGAGTGCCCAGCTTAAGCTGCTCTTTCAAGACTCTTCTCTGCTTTTTAAAGAAAGAAAGAAAGAAAGTGATACATTTTGCCACTATGTTTGCACACAGTGAAATTGGTCCTCTGCATTTAACCCATCCGTGCAGTGAAACACACAAATACACACACACACAGGTGAAGTGAGCACACGTGCCCGGAGCAGTGAACAGAGCAACGGGGGGTTAGGTGCCTTGCCCAAAAGCACTTAAGCCATGACCTGTCGGTACTTGGAATCGAACCAGGGACCTTCCGATCGCAGGCTGCTTCCTTAACCACAAGCCTACGATTGCCCACAAGTCAACTGCTGCGACTTGTGATATTTCATTAAGATAGTAATGAATTATGCTGGATGAATTTTTAACCTTTTAATTTAGCATGAACTTGACAATAAAACCTTATAAGATCATATTGTTTGTGTAGTGGTATCCACTGGCAGACTGAATCAAATCATGCATGTAGTCTACAGACTACTCCACTAGCCCAAAGAGAGTTTATGGAACATTCTGTGCAAACACAGGTTGACTGTGCCTCTTGTGCAGCAAGTTATAAGCTCTGATTCATTCCAGCTGCATAGTTTCAAGCATGTGGGGAATATTATGAAGATTACATTATCTGCATTATCATGGTTGTGTGTGTGTTTATGTGTGTGATTCTGTTAAAAGATCTCGCTGGGACCATGGGTTGAAATTCTCATAATGATGCTCCTACATCCATAAAACTGTCAGTGTATTATTTTTTTCTGTTCTATTTTTATTAATATTTTGCAGCTGCTTCAGGGGAAATCAATTAGCCAACATTTCACATCATTTTAACATCTGCAATAGTCTTTTGTTTTAACTGATGCACCAGGTCATGGTTTGGAAGAGTATAGAAGTTCCATGGTTCTGTTCGGAAACCAAGAACCAAGGGGTTTATTTATGTGAAGTAGAAAACATGCTATAAAAGGCTGTACACAAGTATTAACAAATAGGCACACAGTGAAATATATACATCATATTGATATTGGTCAGAGAATAAAGATTCAATTCAAGCAGTTTTATTCATTTTGAGTTTTTTTATAGATTTATTCTTTCTCCAGCTCTTCTTTTTTAATATGTATTTTCCAATTGCTGTCTTGTGATTTCAGATTTCCTGTTTAAATTTCTTGTGATTGGCAGTGCGGGGACTGGAAAATCCTGCCTTCTTCATCAGTTTATTGAGAATAAGTGTAAGTGCATGGTAATGCATTCTTATACTTACATTTAATCTTCTTAATGACCTTTATAAACCGGAAAAATATATTTGTGAATGCAATGGGCCTGAATTATCATGTGAACAGATTTCTGAATGAGAGTTTATGCAAAGAATTGGCTATTCCTGGAAAAATCCTGTACATTTGGAAGGATTTGTTTGTTTTGTTCTCCATCTTGGCATAGTGTGTGAATATAGACATATTGTGAGCATAAACCTTGACTTAATCATAGCAAATCAAAAGTTCTAGACCAACAAGATTGATGTTATGAAGTGGCCAGCCCAATCGCCAGACATCAATCTGTAGTACAGTTAGCTTGGGTTGGTTGACTCCATTGTAAAGCAGTTATCAGAAATGGAGGTTATATAACTAAATGTTAGTACATTGATTAACAGAAAATCTAAATCTGTAAATTTATTGGCTTTTTAATGTATAACAGCCGATTTTATATTTTTTATTTATTTTCAGTTTGAAAATTAATATTTTTTCATGTTTTCTTTTGGAATTGTGCAGTGCTCCCAGTGCCTTTGTGTGAATTCAAATAAACCATATTATGAGGATTAAGCTTTCTTTAAGTTGTTTTATACACACTTCTATTATTTTGAACATAACTGTAGATATGTAGATGTTAGTAGCTTTTAATCTGCATTAAATACATGTAATTTATTCTAACTGGATGTATGGTGTTCCAGTTAAACAAGACTCCAATCATACCATTGGTGTGGAATTTGGTTCAAGGGTCATCAATGTTGGTGGAAAAACAGTAAAACTACAGATCTGGGACACAGCAGGACAGGAGCGCTTCAGGTAAAAGCTAATGACTGCTAACACACAGTTATAACTGGATTAGGTAAATTAAATGACATTACCTCTTTATGGCTTCTTATAGGTCAGTAACTCGTAGCTATTATCGGGGTGCAGCTGGGGCTCTTCTTGTCTATGATATCACAAGGTAAGACAACAACTTGGTGTAAAATTCTGGCTCTGCTAACACCATATAATATGAGTGCTACATATACTGTAACAACCAATAGGGACACTTTATAAGTGATCATATTTTATCTGTTTATATTCCAGTTATCAATATGTGTATTGCTTGTTATCACTGATGTCATTTCATAAGCATTCATCGCCTTGCAATAAATGAGTACTCCTTAATACTTGGACGGATAAGTAGACTGAGTAAGTGTTCCAATATCTGGTCAGCCCTGCAGTCAACTGGACGTTTTGCTAATCTGAGCCCAGCATACACCTCACAGTTGTAATATGATGGATTTAAGAGCCATGCTGCAGTCTACAGTTCTGGTCCCCATGAGTGGGATTGTGATCGCTCTTTGTCTGAAACCTCCTCTTTGACCTTACTGTCAAGGGTGAATACTTCCATACAAATTATTCTGGAAAAAAACTTCTATGCTGAAGACATGCCTGCTATGTTGCTTAAACAATGTGTGTATAGTGGTGTTTGCACTGCTGCTGCCCTTGTGTGGTGCACAAGGTCTAAATTAGACCAGCAGAAGTCGGTTTTGCAACAATTACCGGCCTATCACAAATTATGGCCAATAACTCTAAAAATCAGCCTTTTCCGCTCAGTCGGTGCATCTGACCTGCCTTCCACCACGATCTCCAGTATGTTTCCAGTGGTGGTCACTACTTTTGTTTTAGCTGCTTTGATCAGCATGTTGTATTCCTTTTGCATCTTTCTCAGTATAAGACACTAGCTCCTGTAATTCTTCTTGTGATGTGGCCAATAACACGATGTCATCAGCATATCCGTGATTGTTAATGGTTCTTCAACCAATCCTGATTCCTTCCATAAACCCTTTTAGTGCTTTCCTCAATGAACAAGGGTTCATTCATAATGTTGCTTAAACGTAAAAGTTGATAACAAGTAATATAACTTATCTCATTCTGATGAAGCCTTTAGCCAGTTGTTCAGTATTGTGTAATATTATCAAAACAAGCATCTAGTTTCCTTATTTTGTCATATGTAATTATTGTGAAATGATTCATTCTGTGTGGTTTGTAAACTCCACAGTCGAGAGACCTACAATGCGCTGACTAACTGGCTGACGGATGCTCGGACACTTGCCAGCCCGAACATTGTCATTATCCTTTGCGGGAATAAGAAAGACTTGGATGCAGACCGTGAGGTCACCTTCCTGGAAGCATCTCGTTTTGCTCAGGAAAATGGTGAGTTCATAGATCTACAAAACAAATAGTTGGAAAAGATTTGATCGGCAGTTTAAAATTACACTGTGAAAATTATGCTTGGCAAATCATTTTGACAGTGGAATCTTTATAGTGGTGTGGTGGCAAAATGTCATTGTTTACTTTTTTTGTATCAGAGTTGATGTTTTTGGAGACAAGTGCATTAACTGGGGAGAATGTTGAAGAGGGTTTTCTCAAATGTGCCCGCACGATTCTTAATAAGATAGAGTCTGGTAAGCAAACACTCCTGAATACTGAAGTATACGTTTGTTACACATTAGTATAATTTGCAAAGGTTTCTTCTGATTTATTTAAATATATATCTTTGTTCATGTCTTAATTTTAGGTGAGCTGGACCCTGAAAGGATGGGCTCTGGTATACAGTATGGTGACGCATCGCTGAGGCAGCTGAGGCAGCCACGTAGCTCTACTGCACAAACCAAGCAGCAATGTAACTGCTAGGAACGGGAGACACTCCTGCACACAACCTCTCCTAGTTCAGGTAAAGTTACAATCAATGTTACTTATTGTCTCACTCTTCAAAACATCCGCCAATCAAGTCCTTACGGGATCTATACATATATGACCAGGTTTCTTAATCTGCATGGACAACAAAGTGCTATTGAGAATTATGATTCACTGAAAGTTCATGTATACAGAATAAGGCCATTGGTATCGCCAGTCGTTGCTGCATAAGCATGTTTACAATTAATGAGAGCTCAATCAATGATTTCAGACTTTTTTCACCTTTAATGTAATCTATAACCTGTACAACTCATAGAAAAACAATATGGAATACTTTAGGGCTTACAATAACATTATTCTGCAAACATTTCACCATTAAACTAATTCTTTGTTTAAACAATTTTGGATTTTATTATAGCATTTTTATCAGTCTTGCCAATCTCTGCCCACTATTTCCAAAACACTGTCCAAGTTCATAGCCCTTATCACCCCACAAGTTTTCATTTAGATTCAGATCTGTTCCCTGGCTGAACCATTCCAAATCTTCTGGTAAAGACATTTGTTTGTTGATGTGAATATGAATTGGGTTGTTGTCATGCTAAAAGGTGAAGCTTCAAGTCAAGCTAAATGACTGTATGTCAATCTATATCAACTTGGTTGTTATACTATATTGTTATACAGTGTGTACAGTACACAGTGAAACGGCACAGCATTCCTCTCCACCTACAGGTGCTCCATAAAACAACACAGGACAATACATAAAATGTAACAGGTTTTTATTTGCTCAAACCTGAGAAAATAAAATATTGGTGCATGAGGCGTAGCCTGTACGATGTATGATTTACAAGTCTTGTGTTCTCGCTGAGCCTCCAGCGACAGTTGAAAAATGGAATTTCACAGGTGCCTGAATTGCCATCTAAACCTAATTAAGCACTTACGTTATCTCATAGTAACCTAGGGCCAATTCCTTTTCTTAAGAAAATTCAGCCCTCAGTACTGGAGAGGTAGGATGAGTGCGTGGGTTACAGCGTGGACTCTGTGGTCTTCTTGAAAATGGACGCTCGTCTTCAATTAAATTATAGAGAGGTGCTCCATTCCGGGTAAGTGATCGTGAGCTCCGCGTCGCCTTGGTGTCATATTGCAGATGTTGGCTCAGATAAAGAAATTCGATCTATTCCTTAAAACAGCGACTGGGTAGCAAAGAGCTGGACGAACAGACAACTCATTTACTAATGCACCGGTTTTCGGTTTCACGGGAGTGTGCGTGGGTGAGTGGGTGGGTGTCGGGGGCTGGGGGGTTGATTCTAGAGTCAGATGGGGCCCTAAGCATAAATTCAGAGGGGCTCCCTTTTAACCGGCATTCTTATGTTATAAACAATCTGACACCAACAAAAATGCGAAATATTTGTCACATAAAAGGTGCATATTATTGTTTATTTTAAAATATAATGGACATTAATTACAATAATTTAGAAATATTAATAATTTAGAAATATTAATAAGAATAATAATTATGAAACCTACTCATATGGAATTGCGGTCTGTGGGCATGTTTTGGACGGGGCGCCACTCTATCGGGCACACACACACACCGTCACAAACACATTCACACACTAAGGGACACAAATTAACATAGCATGCATCTTTGGAATGCGGGAGGAAACCCACACGAACACGTGAGGCGAAAGCGCTACCCACTGCGCCACCATCCCGCCCCGGGACGGAAAACTGTCATCAGATTGCACATTTTGCACATTGAAAGTTATTTTAAAGTTTGTCAACTCTTAGGAGCCCTGACTGGCCAGGGGCATCAAGCAGTTGCCGGTCGTGCCATGGCAAGCAGCGCCTCTGGGTTTGGCTAGATGGGGGAAAATTTCGAATTTTCAAATATCTTAAGTATTAAATTCTCACGTATATAAACAAATCTGACAACAATAAAAGCCTACTATTATTAATAGTATAAAGGTTTGCTGCAAACGTTCCATGTACCTTAATAGCGTTTTTTGTGTTGTTGCATGGATTTTGAAGTGTGTTTGTCTGTTTTAAATGTTGTCGGATGAAACAGAGGTTTCAGCAAGGGCTTATCTCCTGACAGCGCTGTGTTATCTCTCCACCTCTAGAGCTTGATTGTTTTTTAATGGGACACTAAGTATCTAATCACCGCGGTGTGCGCACTGGGACCTCACGCACAGCGCATTATGTGTGCCAGTACAATAAACCCCTGGAAAGCAAAAAAAAAGGGAGAAATAGATGTGGTGATTACGTGTGAAAATGCGGTGAATTGCAAAACCACAAAACGACACATCCTATTTGTTTTATTGAATTATTAAAAGCATTGCAGTATTATTATTATTATTATTATTATTATTATTATTATTATTATAATATTTGTGGCGAGTAATATGCGGGGCATTTTTTCCTAAAATACATATATAGGACAATCTAGGATACATTTTAGATGGTCTGCATGTTCATATTCGAGAAATATTTAATGGCAGGTCTATTTAAGCTACCCATCCCCTTCCCCAGTCGTTGGTTCATTCATTAATAATTTAATGGCTGTAAAGTTGTTTAAGTAAAATGTAAGATCGGTAAATGTGCAAAGTGGGCTTGAGGTGGGGATGAGAGTGTGCGCAGACCCTTCGGAGACCCACTGTAATTGATTAGTATCGAGGTGCTTCACTCCCTCAGGTAAAACTGGAGACGGGAGATCTAGTTTCAGACCACCGAGTTCCCGAGGGAGGAAATGGCAGCAGAGCTCTTGCTTCAGCGCTATTCGGATAGGGCGCATAGAGAGCCAATCAGCGCGCGCGCTGCGCTCTTTTAGCGCGACACCACTGGACGGGGAGCACAGCGTCTCCAACCAACGTCCAAAACTTAGCAGCTTGTTGACACGGACATCTGCAACCCAGGCATATTTTAGAAAGTTTTCGAAAACATTTCGAATTCAGGCTTAATAACAGAGAGGTTTGGCTGACAGGAATAAGGCGCACACGTCGTCCGTCATGTCCATGTTGCCCTCGTTCGGCTTCACGCAGGAGCAGGTAGCGTGTGTGTGCGAGGTGCTGCAGCAGGGAGGGAACCTCGAACGACTGGGCCGATTCCTGTGGTCTCTGCCAGCCTGCGATCATCTCCACAAGAATGAGAGTGTGCTCAAGGCTAAAGCTGTAGTGGCGTTTCACCGCGGCAACTTTAGGGAGCTGTACAAAATCCTGGAAAGCCACCAATTTTCGCCGCACAACCACCCCAAACTGCAGCAACTGTGGCTGAAAGCCCACTACATCGAAGCCGAGAAGCTGAGGGGGCGACCGCTAGGCGCTGTGGGTAAATACCGAGTACGGAGAAAGTTTCCTTTACCGCGCACCATATGGGACGGAGAGGAAACCAGCTACTGTTTCAAAGAGAAGAGTCGCGGCGTGTTGAGGGAGTGGTACACGCACAACCCATATCCCTCTCCACGGGAAAAAAGAGAGCTGGCTGAAGCCACAGGGCTCACAACCACACAAGTGAGCAATTGGTTTAAAAACAGGAGACAGAGGGATCGAGCCGCTGAGGCCAAAGAAAGGTAAACAGCAAGACTGCATGGGAGTACTCACAAAATATTGTACACTTCAAAACTGAATCATTTGGAAGTATTTGGAAATTAAATTAACTGAAACTTACTGCAAATGAATCATTATTTATAATGACAATACAAAGCGTGATCGATTTTAATAAGCACATTTTGTTAATTATATTAATACTCATACTTACTGATTATTTTATTTCCATGTTATAAAAATTACTAACCGTTTTTAATATATGCTACATTAAAGTTGTGTAATTTATAACAGCAGAACAGACACCAGTGCCTAAATAAAATCTCAAATGTTTTACTGGCAGTTTCTGAGCTATAAACTCAAAGGCAGACGGAACCATTTATTGCTGGTGTATTTTAGTCTATTAGAAAAAGAATCGCACGGAAATGCAGAATTAACATATTTCAAGAGGTGTGTGTCAATATATTTGCTGCATTAATGGCACCTTTAATAACAGACATGGAGGCATAAATAAAGTATGGTCTTATATCATTTAATGCAAAATATTGTAGGCTAATTAAGTGATGAACGATTTTATTTGCAATAGAGTAAAACAAGGAAACGCTCATCAGCATTAAACGACATGTACATATTTGAACCGATATGTATATATCATGATATGAACAGGACAATCAGATAAGACTTCGACGACATAAAATATTACATCTAAATATACTATAGGATAAATAATATATCTTCCATAAACTATTGTTTTTGAAAATTACTGACTAGCTTTCACGAGTAAAGAACTTTATTATTTTTCTAAGTAAATAAACTGGGTATAAAATCAGAATACGCTAATGTTTTTTAGAGTTGATATAAACAGACTGATTGTATCCTGCTTCAGAGAATAAACACGTTACAATTCTAAAATACGCATGGATGGGTTTGAACAGTTAACTTGTGAACTAAATGCTCTTTATTTTTTAGGCTTTGATCTTAATACATCCTAGCATAGCTGCTTTATTTAATAATCTAAGCATGATCAGACTGTATCTTTCATTTCCTGATATAATGCTAAACAAATTTTCTATGTTGTTTCCCTGAATTCTGGCAGAGAGAACAGCGAGAACAGCAATGCAGGCGCGAACAAACAGAACCAGCTGTCTCCGTTGGACGGCCGTAAGTCGCTGATGTCCAGCTCAGATGAGGATGAATTCTCTCCTCCGCAGAGTCCCGAACAGAACCCCGCTCTCCTGCTGCAGGCCAACATGAACCATCCGGCCTCCTCCTACAGCATGAGCGGCCTGGCCATGCAGAGCCACCCGCACCAGCACCAGCTGCACGACTCCATACTGGGACCTCTCACCTCTAGCTTGGTGGACCTGGGCTCTTAAGCCAATAAGACTTAAACGCTATTTATTTTTTCGTTGTTGTTTTTATTTTGTACGGATCAATAGAGCGAGCTATTATTCCACTCAACTGTAGATATAAACCTGGACGGTATAAAGTGAACACCAGTATCTGTGGGGTTTATACCGGGTAAAGTGTCACAGTAGGTTTATACCGCTGTAGCAGGATAATAGCCGCATGGACTGACATTTGCCAAGTCGTTAAACTGGACAGAGGACAAAACCAAAATAAAAGTAAATAAAAGCAGTCATCACTCTCAACACGCCTTTCCACTATGTGATTTCACAGCATCTGTTTCTCACAGACGATCACCTTTACATCATTTAATAACAATTTAACTGATGTTGATCTTAATACGTATACAGATATTTAGCTACAATTTATGAACGGACACAACGTGCCGCAATAATATGAAAGATCCTTAATTACAATATATATTTTGTTAAATTTTATTTTATTCTTCCCAAAATTCTAATCCATCAATAATAAAATATTACCAAAAAAGGTTAACTATGTGCTGAACGGCAGCAGCCACAACGCAACAATAATAGCGATACTTCAGAACTTTATTATTATTATTTTAATTATTTATTAAGTTAATCTCTGGTCTATCTGTCTATCTATAAGTGTGTACGGACGCGGACAGGGGATGGTTGTTGACATTTCGGGGCCCCGGGAGGTGTGTGTTGCTTATACACTCTCAGTGCCTCGTTCAGTTTCTTTTGCTGCTGTTTGCTTTACTCCTCTCTCTCTCTCTCTCTCTCTCTCTCTCTCCCTCTCTCTCTCTGTTTATTCTGGTGGTTCAGGGCCAAGGAGAAACACTATGCCCTATGTGCGCCTCCATTCATTCATAAGTTGTCAAGAATAAGTAGAATGCAAACATATTTGTTTAAAAGCTACTTTTGGTGGGACACATAACTGACGTTAACGCTTAATGATTTTTATTAGAAGTGCACTGCTTCTAGTTCTATGAGCCGTGTCACAAATAGATTGATGTGATTTCCAGATTTCCATACGCGAGCGTATATAGAGCCTAGTATTATACACAAAAAATCCGATTTAAAATTTATAAACAATCTTAAAAAAATATTCCGACCATACTGACAAAAATTACAATATAAAAGCGTATATTATATAAGTGTTAAAAACAACTTCATTCTGTATTTATAAATGCTAAATATGTATTCAGACAATAAAAATAAATATTTTAACAGCATATATTTTAGACTTTCAAAATTAGTTCAGTATTTAGACAATTTTCTGAAACGTAATGTAAGTTTACATGAAAATTCCTGTTTATGATGACAATACAAAACACGATTGCTTTAATTATTTGCTAATTAAAAATAATTACGTAGAGTGAGAAAAAACACGTTAAATGTCTGACAATGTTTGCATTTTCAGCACAGGTCTGCTATTTCCGTTTTGTTTTAAACCTTAATGTTATTTTATACACTAGTATTATAATAATGGCGTCCGTGCCTGACTGATAGACTATTTCCGTCCTCTTAACAAGAGAATGTGCAGAACATTTTCAACTCTTAAGACCTTGGACGTCAGCCCCTTCTGTCACATATGAGCGAAATACTATGCATCCATACACTTTTATAGTGCATCAAATATTAAAATTACACAGTAGCCGATTTAATAATATACGGTTATAGAACCTGCCATACAATGAAAAACAGTGTTTATTTGTTAGACGTGCAGATCTCACTTTTTTAGTTTGCTTTAAAGTTTTGGGACCCCACGGCCCCCCACTCAGCCCTACGCGCGCATGTCACACTCAGTTTTGGGCAGAGAGCAGCGCGGATTTCCGGTCGCTAATCAGAACCATTCGCTGGAGCAGGAGTCAGCAGTGTTAGAGAACTAGAGTTTTATACTAATATACAGAGACCCTCTTACATTCAGTGTGCAATTATATTAAGAGAACTACGTACATAGGTATAGGCATATTGACGATGATTCTAGGCTAAAACATTACTTGTCCATTCCGACCATAAATGCATTAAATTGGTGTTGGGTCCGGAGAAGTGTTAAAGAGACTAGCGCCAAATCTCTACTAAAATGCGGTGTGGTCTGAAGGGCTACCAGCTGCCAAAACAATGACTGCACATAACAGTCAAATTGCTAGGCCAAAGACGAACTACCTTTTTAAGATAGTTTAAGATAGGTTTCTTGAGTTGGTTCAAGGGCATAACATGAGCGAATTAATTACATGATTCATTGATTGCTCAATATAATCAAACATAGCCTATAATAAAAAAAAAACTTACTTGGGATGTGTTTCCCAAAAGCATAGTTGCTAACTACATAAGTAGTGTGTAAGTAGTTAGCAGCTATGTTTTTGGGAAACACACACCAGATGGATAAGCTTGAGCATCTCAGCACGTATTTTGGTATCTGGTAAGAGTAAACTGTGCCATTCATTCGTTCTTTTTTATTTTCTTGTTGTTTCCAAATTATGCAAAAAATGTTCTCCAACCTTTTTGCTGATTATACAGTATCATTACCTAAGAAAAGTATATCATATTGCCTTTTAAAGCTTAGCATATTTTAAAGCTAATTAAGCATGTCTCAAAATTCTCAAAACCTCAGATGTGTTAAACAGACTAGTGCCAAATCTCTGCTAAAATGTGGTCTGTTCTGAAGGGCTACCAGCTGCCAAAACAAAGCTATGTAAAACAGAGCAGAACAGGGCTATATGATCTACAGGCAATTGGCTAGCTTACTCATAGATATCAACAAATTTTAAGAAAAACACATTTGAAATTATTAATTGATTAATTAATTTATTCAAGTAATCAAATCTAACATAATAAGAAAGCTGGAAAGAAACATACCAGGTGTATAAGCTTTTAGAATATTAGAGCAAGCTGGATCATAAAGTGTATAGTCATTCACTCATTCATTCATTCATTTGTTATCTTCTGATTAATTTACATGAGGTTGCAGGCCATCTGGTGTCCACGCAGGAACTCTGGGCACAAGGGCATGAATAACCTTAGACAGGGTGCCACTCCATTGTAGGGCACGCATGCACATATACGCAATAAGGGCCACAAGCCAAAAGCAGAGCACCCGGAGGAAAACCATGCAAACTTCCTTCTTGCTGTGAGGTGACAAAGCTACCCCCTGCACCTTTGTGCTGCCTATTTTCAAAATATGCCAAAAAGGATTACACCTTGCTGGTTATTTCTGATTTTACAGTAGACACAATAGAAGGTATATTTCCTTTTATTAAAATTTTAAACCATTGAAAAAGAGACACACTTCCCAAAACCGTCAACAGCAACACATCAAATACAACATTTAGATATTTATCAGCTCTAGAAATACAGACTATTTCTGAAAATATAGACTATTTCTGAAAATATAGACTATTTTCAGACACTATGTCAAACATTAAAATTGTAAAGATGAAATTATTACTTGCTATGGATTTTCAACCAAGAATGAACATTCAGGATTAGCTTTTGACTCCTGTACAGTCTCAGCTAAACCATTATTTAGTTACTGCCCGGAAAAGCCGATGGGCTTGGTACCAGAGATTGCTGGTCGGCCAAAGCAGCTTTTACAATGGTTCAGGTTTCTCTTCCCTTGCTGCCTTTCAGAGCCAGCTCTCTGCTACACCACTAAATCAAGGTGAGCACACAAAGCATCAGTCTGTGCTAGATGTGAATAAGATATATTAGGAGTTTTTTCTGTGGGAAGAAAAGAGTTCGGCTGTAATGTGAGCAGTCCCTGAGGGGGTGAAGTTGGGTGTACAAGTGAGTCCCATTCTCTCACTTATAATATGGGGGGAGAAAAGTTTAGAATTAGAACAGGTGGGACTTATATCCTCCACTTCCCCCCCAGACACTATTAAGTTCTGTGTCCTGATCTTCTGCAGTCCATTAATATCTGACTTCAATTTTTACTAACTGTGGCGGCAGTAAATTACTAAACAGTCCTTATATTGGGAAAGACAATACACCAAGAACCAAGAGTATCTGACGGTTTGATATAAATACATGTAGGGCTATACGTTCAGGAGAGTTATTATGTAACAAAAATAAAAATATGATCTAAGGTGAGAAATAGCTGAAAAATTATAGCATAAAAACAAGATAAATATTAACACATTTATACATGAACACATTTATATGATTGATTTATATACCATGACAAAATTGTTAACTGTTTTGTTCAACAACTGATTATGAATTATTGTAGTAAAGGGAATAGGGCAGGCATTTGAAAAGGTATGTTAAAGTAGTTTTCCATATGGAGGTGCATCAAGGGGTTTGACCTTTTGGTGACATTTGAAACGCCAGACTGACTTTATGGATTTAAAGAAACCAAAGGACTAATAGCTTATGTTTATGTTCTGAGCTGTATTAAGAATTATGACTGATGCTAATTATTTGAAAAAATAGCAATCATATGGTCAATTGAATTGACCACATTTTGAATAATCAAATACTGTAAATAAATAATGAATTTAATATATCTAAATATTAAGGATATTAGTAGAGTTACCGTTAAATGCCACTGACAAGAAATCAAGGTAGCTGAGTGGGAACAATGTAGCGTATCATATCAGCTTACATGTGTAATGATTGATGCTGTCATCACCATGAGTTTATCACGTTGGACTAACTTGATCTATAACAAAATATGAAATAATTTACGCTGATAATAATATACTGAGAAAATGTGACGCATGAATACAGCATCACTAGAACTGTATATTTATTTTAGTATTTTGTACAGCAGTTTATAAACAGAATATCATTCATAGACAAATAAAAACACAACCAGACAGACAGAAGCACTCATGCAAACACATAACACAAAGGCCTATGCATGAAAAGCAAGCAGACCGGTCCAGCTGCACACCTGCCGCTCTATCTACACTCTTTTCTGCAAGTACAATGATGGCTAATTTCATTAGCTGATCTTCTGTATGTCACCCACAGTGGCTTTAGAAAAACAGCATTATTTTTGCCTCCCTTCATGCATGTAATGGTCAGCAGCGAAGGGTCACATGCTCTTAACCGCAGTCTCTCTGGTCATAACCGATTGGTGCAGTGCTGTATAACGAATTACAGCGAAGCGGTCACAGAGGCTCGGGTTTCAAAGTCCAGGCAGGCTGATAGACGAACGGAGGCAGTTGTCTCAAAGGCCGGGAGCTCTCCATCAGCAGGGTCTAGGGTAATATAGCAGGGTTCTGCTCCTGCTTTCACCCTGGCTGGCGTCAGGCTCTTGCTGGGTTCACACAGTTGGTATGTGTGGGTGATGACCGCAGAGCAACACAAGCAGCAGCACAACTGAGCACACAGCTGGCTGCACGCACGCACACACACATACACACAAACACACACACACAATTATTATACTTAATAATGTGAATTGTGAATTAATTTTACACAATAATGAAATATATATACAAGTATACAAAATATCCATAATCAGTACACGTAGATATTTAGGTATATATTTGTGTCATCTGCAAAATATTGTTGTCTAATAAGTGTTCTATATGCTTCTTGTTGACTCCACCTCTGCACCTGCTCTGGAAAAGCACTGCCAAGTCCGCAATCACAGAGCCAGCTTAACACAGAGTGTTTGAATCTCTGTATTAGTGAAAAATGTTACATTATTAATGTAATTGTTATAAAAACAAACAGCTAAGAATTATTAGAAGAAGTAAACACTACAAAAAAATGAAAAGTATGATTTGTGCAATTGTTTCCTGCAATACATACATAGTGAAATGAAATGCTGTATACATGGATTGCACAATGGTACTTTAATGACTATATACAACTTTGCTTTGATTAGCCCAAGGGTATAACAGATAACCTGAGATCCACCAGTGGCATAAAATCAGAGAGTTATCAATAGCTGCACCTCACATTGGGAAGCAATGAAACGAACACTACTCCATCATACCGGCAGCGTCACACCTAGTGCACCCAGATACATGCAAGCACCAATTAATTTTACACAGTAATCTATCTATCTATCTATCTATCTAGGCTTGTGGCTTGTGGTAGGCTTGTGGTTAAGGAACCAGCTTTGCGACCGGAAGGTCCCTGGTTCGATTCCAAGTAGTGACAAGTCATGGCTGAAGTGCCCTAGAGCAAGGCACCTAACCCCAGTTGCTCCCCGGGCGCTGTGATGGCTGCTCACTGCTCCGGGCACGTGTGCTCACT
>JAOUQV010000029.1:1425667-1436434 GCA_028565295.1 Aspidoras spilotus | reverse complement strand
CTGCAAGAGGAATGTCTTAAAATCCCTCTGACCACTGTGCAAGACTTGTATGTGTCATTCCCAAGACGAATTGACGCAGTAATGGCCGCAAAAGGAGGCTCTACACAATACTAATAAATTATTGTGGTCTAAAACCAGGTGTTTTAGTTTCATTGTCCAACCCCTGTAGATCCTGTCTCACAGATGGAACAGATAGAAAAGAACAGTTGCTTTGTGAAAAATCTTACAAGCCTAAATTTTTTTGCACAGTACTGTATTAGTTTGACTTGAAAAAGGTATCATAAAACTAGCACAATGCTATTATCTGCCTGAAGCATCATACTAATCTGAGTTGTTGTCATATTATTAATATAGTGTAATATGATTTTATTCTTATACCTTTAACTTACACACATTAGATTAAGGCCTTAACATTAATTGCCCATATGTTTGAAAGATGATGATGATGTACAGTACACAGCCTTGCAGTTTGGCTTGGGGTACATAGAGGGCACCATCATGTCTAAAATCAATTCACTTCCATCAGGAAATCATTCTGAATCATCCTTCTTTGTTTTTTGTAACCAGAGAAGATAAAGCAAGGCTTCTGTTCTTGAGATATAAAAAGTAACCATAGGACATTTTGTCAAAGTCTCTCGTTTCATATTAATGCACATGATGATATAATATAAGCCTGATACCAGACCGATTCTTTCCATGCTGTCTGATTTCAGCTGCTTATCTGTCAAAAAAAATCTGTTTTAACCATCTTGCATCTGCTGTGTGTTGAACAAACCCTCAATTAGAATGCAAATGACAGCACAACAGTTTCTTTGGGCTCAGTTCAAACAAACTCCCCATTCATTTGCCCCTGCTGTCTGAAAAGGAAAATGATCATGTAGATTTTTCTGCACTATATAGCAATAATTATCTTATTAATTATTATCCGTGTCAAAAATCCCAAACGAATGGCATTAAAAAGCATTACATTTAAATCCAACGAGCACCAGAAATTTTAAATAGTTTTAAGAAAAATATTATTAATAGGCATTCGAGTTGTTTGCAGCAGTGTTTTCTGATTCACAAATCACAACATTTTTTCCACATGTAGAAAGGACATAAGCGGCTACATTATAAAAGTTGGACATACCACATACTTCGAGAACAAACTGACTTCTGCATTCAACAGTGTGGAACCATTGTAGATACCAATGATCGAACAACCAAATTCAAGTAATAAGGAAGGCGACCAGTGTACAGTTTAAGTCACAAAATTTATAATCTGCAGTTTAGTAAGCTGCACACTAATACAAGACAGTTAATCAAGCTGTAAACAAATTGGACTTGGGTTATGCACAAAAAAATAAAAAGTGGTAACACACCACCAGGAGTGCAATACGTCAATTTTGTTGTTTATATATATATATTTATTTATAGGTCTGCATGCTGCAGCGTCAATAATTAAATCAAATATACTTTTCTCAATAAATAAAGCAGATGAGCATTATTTCATTCAAGCTTGGTCAAAGAAGAATGTGTTTTATAAACAGGTAGTCATTCAACTGTTCTACACTGCTACACTGAAAAGAAGGCAAAAGTGTCTCAGGGCCCTGTACTCCCCATGTGTTCACTGAATCTAAATACAGTCGGTGGAATGCACTTCATTATCATAGTCCTTACACCTTTCATGCATAGAAGACCAGCTCTGGGATCTGACCCCCCTGCACACCAGTGCCATTCGTACTGTCTGAAGAACACTGAAACTGAAAAGTCACTTTGCCGCACTGTACTTCCGTCATTCCCTCTTGCCCAAAGTAGCTGAGTTCATTCCCATCCAGCACAGCACTGACTGTGTAGAAAGCATCTTGCTCCACCTGAACTGGGTGCTCAAACCACACTGAGAAGGTGCTGCTGGAACCATCTGAAACAAACTTAGTCAGATTCTGGGCCAGAGTGACTCCTTGGCGCTTCAGTTCAATTTTAACATTGTACTCGGCCTTTCCACCACTGGAGCCATACAGACCAAGCCCAGCAATGAAAATGCGCTTGTCCACAGCAAACTGGATACTGTCACAACGTCCACGGTAGCGCCACTGGTTGCTGCGGTAAGCAGAGGATTGGAAGCGGTGGCAGCGCTGTGGTGTGAGTCCTTTCCTCTGTGTCAACGGAAATTCCAGCTTGGGCTTATTGGCTGCTGTATACCACAGGAAAATGTCATGAGTCTCTTCCAAAGTCAACATGTCGGACTGCGCTGCTCCATCTGCAAACTCCTCCAGGGTCATGGTGGGAATGCGCACTAAGTACAGGACCTTACCAAGCATGGCCCTCTTATTACGAGCTGTTGGTCCAAGTCCTTGTCGTTTGCATTCAGCCACAGCCCATTCCAGGACAGCCTGGAAGACCACAGCTTCCCTAGTGTTAAGTGTCTCACGTTTCAGGATAATTTCCAGGGTCTGCAAGTCAATTTCACAAAAGCCTTCTGAGCACAGTGCCAGTTCAGCCTGGGCATCAATGACTTCCCAGCAGCGCTGTGTGAGCTCAGGCTCCTCAAAAAGCCTACTTTGTGATAGCAGTACACAGGCATTTTTAGCCTCAAGGCTGGTCTCCAAAAAGTTGACACAGGCCTTAGCCAGGGCAGGCACAATATATTTCTTGGCAGCATACAGAGTGGCCAGCACCGTGTCTGCTTCCAGTTCAATTTCATCACTATACAGGTACCTAACCAGAGAAGATCAGAAACAGGTTTTAAAAAACATGGCTTGGTTAAAAGGGTAATTATCTAAGACCACTTTAAAATTCATTAAAAGGACTTACTTCAACAGGATTAAAAAAGCAGCAGGCTCCACATCAGGAATATGAATCTCAGATTTGCCTTCAGCGAGATCCCCATAAAACATGGCACCAAACACAGAACTCCCCACCGCCAATACATACTGAAAGAGCAAAACATTCTGAATCAATCACTGAACCAGAAAACACTTTCCCCTTTTTAAATCCAGGATCAAGTGTGGCACATTTACCTTGTGCGCAGGAACTTTTTGTGATTCGCCAGGGCGACCCACAATAAAATGAACATCTGCCATAAGTTCGTTATTGAACATCAGAGCGTTCCTGGGGAAAGAGATCATGTTAAAGGTCTTTCTACACTTGACACATTAAGGCAAAAAAATGATGTTGCTTTACCTCTCTCTGAGTGTGGGATGAGTGGATTGCCAGCTGGCAGTCTCGACGTTGTTGTTGTTAATGTTCTGCTGTGCTGTTGTGTTTGTTGGAGTGGTTGCTGTGTGGGTGACTTGGACGATGGTCTTTTTGTTGTCAGGTGTCACAGCTGTGCTGTTACTGTTTGGTAGGTTGGTGTTTATGCTGGTAGGGTACAGCTCTGCAGCCATCTTCTTCTTCAAGGACAAAGTCACGATTTCATAGCATGCTGGCAACTTGCCCTGCTGCTTCCCACTTTTTCTAGTCCTTTTTAGGCTCTCTGGAAGCAAAAGGAAAAAAGTCAACAACTTCATGATCCGGCCATACAGGCAGTCCGGGTGTGCTGGCATCAGCGACCAGATCCAGTCAGTGGAGCAACTAAAAAGCAGGTGTAGCGAGTGAAACCCTTTAATTTAACTCGAAATTACAGGTCAGTGTGTCCGTGTGCACGAAGCCTGCGCCCAGCTATAATCGCACACTGCTCTATTTGAAGTAACAGTGAAGAAATACACGAGCATGTAAACGCATTATTCCAGATCCAATACAATTCCTTCTATTATCGCATTGCTCCAGCACTGAGTAAACATCCCACCACAAAGTCCACATCCATGCCGAGATTCTCCTTCTGCAAACTCCTGAGGATTTGCTGAGAGAAACACATCGTCGGAAGTCTGAATGAAAACAGCTCTCTCGCTCTAAACGCGTCCCTCACAGCGTTTCTCCGCGTAGTAAATCTCGTTTTGTGTGTCAAACGCGTACACCCAGCGATCTGTCGACCAAAGAGATTCCAGAATTCGGTATACGTCAGCAACACAGAAGCTCCGCCCACTTGAGAACCCCCCGCCCACTTTCGTCATAGCATTCTCCAAGCGCAACCCTTTAACCCTTACCGGTTTGTTGACAGTGTATGTGCACGTCACCATTTACACCGGGGTTCTCATAAAATAAGCGTCAAACATCAACGTCAGAAACACACTGCATTATATTCACGGTAATGCATCTGCAAACACAGCGTTTACGCAGTGCTGGTTTGTTTGTATGCTTCAGTTTTTTTCCTGGTTCCTGGTCAAAAGGCTATGAAAGTACTTTCAGACTACTCATTATGCCAAAAATGTCGATCAGTTTCAGTGGATGTATATTAATAAGCGTATATTCACTCAAACACGAGTTTAACAACATGTTTAATTATTCCGATATGCGCTACAGTATTTTCTTCACTGGGATTAAAACAAATGCAGCGAAGTGAACCGGATTCTCCCACTATCTAACAAAACATTGTAGATATACATCTCAACCAAGTAGCCTGCCATTAACGAAAATATAATCTATGTAGCACGGCTTGGGGGAAAAAAGGATAAAGTGGCAGAGATTAGATCTATTTCTCGCGCGCGCTCTCGCTCTCCCTCTCCCTCTCTCTCCTCCGGTAACACAGTAGTCAGAACTCACAGAGAGATATTCAGCACAACAACATCCCGAACAAAACTAGACTGATATAGAGTTTCTAATTCGTTACCTTGGAGAGACAGAGCAGAAACCAGATGATAAGGAATTGCATTCAGGTTTGGAGTGTGTACGCCCGATCGCAGCCAGAAGCCATGTTCAATCCGGAGCTTGCTTATGAGAGAGGGGGAGAAAGTGAGAGGGGGCTGGGCTTCCGTCCTGTTATCAGTCCATTTTCCCGGTTTTCCGACAGAGGGCCCCGGCGTTACAACCCGCACCTTCAGCCAGTAGTAGAGTTTTATTGAAACATGGCCAGGGTTAAACGCTTTCAAGCAATTTTATTACGATAAATCACAGTGTTACCGTAGGTCTAGATCATTGTCTAGTTCCAAACACATTCTCGAGAAATCATAGCCTATTATTTTATCTTTTATTATTTATTTTTATTATTTCATTATATATTTTTATTATTTATTTATCTATGCATGTATTTATTGATCTATTTTTTAAAAGAGTAAATCAATTTCAGACAACATTTACTAGATTCATAAAGAAGCAACATATGAATGTGGTTCGATTCCAAGTCTCAAGTAGTTTTATTGTCATTTCAGCCATATACAGTGTTACAGTACACAGTGAAACAAAACAATGTTCCTCCAGACCAAGGTGCTACACACAACATTAAAGTGCACTAGTGCAAACAGTACAAACAATAAATACACACAGTACAAACAATAAATACACACAGTACAGAACAATAATTAGTACCGACAAGTCATGGCTGAAGTGCCCTTCAGTGCACCTAACCCCCAGTTGCTCCCTGTACACTGTGCTGGCTGCTCACTGCTCCGGGCACGTGTGCTCACTTCACCAATGTGTGTCTATGTGTATTTCACTGCACGTATGGGTTAAATGCAGACGACCAATTCCGCTGTGTGCAAACATAGTGGCAAAATGTATCACTTTGACTTTAAGACAAATATCCGCACTTAGGTTATATTTTAAATTCTATTCATATATTCTCACCAACCACTTTATTAGATACACATTGCTAGTGAAAGTTTGGACCCAGGTTTGCCTTCAGAAATAACTTAATTATTCGTGCCATAATTTTAACAGAGATTGTATTCTGCATTCTTTGGTTGTAACTAGTGGTTATTTGAGTAACTGTTGCCTTTATATAATCACAAACCAGTCTGCCCAATGCTCTTACATCAACAAGGCTTTTTTATCAGCACAACTTTTTTTGGACCATTCTCACTAAACTCTAGAGATGGTTGTGCATGAAAATGGCAGTAGATCAGCGGTTTCTTAAATATTCAGACCACTCTGGCACCAATAGCCATGCCACGCTCAAGTCAAATATATCACATTTCTTCTCGGTTTGCCCTTCAGCAAGTCGTCTTGACCACCTCTACATGCCTAAATGCATTTAGTTGTGGGCATTTAATTTGTAATTTGTAATATTCTGTTGACAAGCAATTGAACAAGTGTATCTAATAAAGTGGCCAGTGAATGCAGCTTGTTCACAATGATCAAGTCGAACTATATAAAAAAATGATGCATAAGCCTTTTTGAATATTGATTAAAGTTATGTTTACAGCCAGAGGGCAAGTGAAGTTTGTACAGTTTCACAGTTGTGCTTGAGAGTTTGCCAGCCGTTTAACATTTTCTGCATAAATTTCATCCGACTGTCGCACAAATATACAGAGCAATTAATGTACAGTATTTAGGAAAATGATTCTAAATGACTGCGGCACGGTGGCACAATAGTTAGAGCTGTTGCCTCACAGCAAGACGGATTGAGATTCAATCCCCAGTAAATCTTCTTTGTGGCGCTTTCATGCTTTCATCTCCCCGAGTTTGTCTGAGTTGACTCTGGTTCTCCAGTTTTCTTCCGCATTCTAAAGACATGCATGATAGGTTAATGGGTGAATTTGATGAAGTTGTACCATATCTAGGGTTGTTCCTGCCCTTGTACCCAGAGTTGTCGTGTAGGCACGGGCTTGCCCACGACCCCGTGTATATTAATTGGAAGATGAAGATGATCTTACATACAAACCATGAACCACTTCGACAAACAAGTGTAGTGAATAACAGACATTGCTAGACCATTTATTGACAACACTCAAATTTTACATTCACTCTGAAAACAGTTCACATACTTTTGGCACTCACATATGTATTATTGGGTTCATTATTCTATCTTACCTCTCATTTTATAATATTATTGAATGTGCACATTAATATAAACCTGTAATTTTGCTTATTAACATGCCGTATACATTTAACTGATGAAGGTTCTTCCATGTGGAGCATAACTATATTTAATTGTTTCTGGTTTTCTTAGACCACAAGCATCGGAACATTACCATTAAGTCACACAATCATGTGGCCATATTGTCAAACAACACTTCCGCATAGACCCAAATAAAAACGTACAAAACTGATTGTCATATCATGTCATATGCAGTTATTGCCTCGTGATGGTTGACGGCAGAGTTCATTCAACTTTTAGTAAATTCTTTTCTGTTCTGTCTATCTTGTAGTCTTGCTCACCGGTCATCATCTTTGCGCATGAGATCTTTGTTAGACACTAACTAGAACATTAACATAAAATATCCGATATACTAAGACAACAAATCTATACAGAAATTAAAATTCTAGGCTAAAAACAATACCAAAAAATCACTACAATCATGTGCACCTCTTGGACAACAAATTAAGGAGCAGAGATGAACTGTGATGAAGAGGGGCTAAGCACAGAAATGTCATATAGCCAAAACAATTCTACAAAACACTTGTTTTTGCTCCCATTTCTCATGAGCGGATCTCAAAGCTATAAGACGTTTTGTATGACTGTCTCACAAATATTGTTCACAAATTTGTGTACATCTGTTGTAGATTAATTAGATTATTGCACAGGTGTGCCTCAGGCTGGCTGCAATAATAAAACACTCTGAAATGTGCAGTTCTATCATTCAGCACAATGCTACAAATGTTGAAAGTTTTGAGGGCGCATGCAAGTGGCAGGACTGACTGATTTTTTGACCCCAGACTCCTCTATACGGTAAAAGTAAACTGCACATGTGATTTGCTCAAATTTGAGAACATTATTTGGGAGAAAAATGCCTTTTATGAACATAGAAAAAGTCTTAGACCTTTAAGTCCAGATCTTAAAAAATAGGAGCAAAAGCAGTGTTGCGTCTATATCTTTGTTTAGTGTAGTTATAATGTCTTACACAAACAACTGCTCCATTATAGATGGGTGTAATTTTTTATCAATATGCTTTGCTTATATTATATCATTTTTTCTGGATTGAAATTGGATTAGTGCGGCACGGCGGTGAAGTGGATAGTGCTGTCTATCTGTCTATTTCTATGTGGAGTTTGCATGTTCTTCCTGTGTTTGTGCGGGTATTCTCCGGGTACTCCGGTTTCCTTCTGCATTTCAAAAACATGCATGTTAGGTTAATTGGTGTCTCTAAATTGCCTAGTAGTATGTGAATGTGTGCATGATTGTGTGTGTGTGCGCCCTATGATAGCTTGGCCCCCCGTCTAGGGTTGTTCCTGCCCTTGCGCCCAGAGTTGCAAAATGAATGAATGAAATTGGATTTGAAAATATTGACATATAGTAAATGCATGCGAGTTGCAGTGTCTTGATCCTGCTGATTTCTTTAAGTCATGCAATAATCAAGCAACATAACATATACTGTACATAACAACACAGCTGTGCAGAGGGTAGTTAGTTTGTCAGGATGTCCATATTTGGTAACACTAAGAGCCAACATGGAATATAAGATTCCATGGCTCATACATAAGAGAATTATGATAGTGATAGGGTAAATTCGGTTTAGTTTATATACAAACAGTTTAACAAACAGGAAAATATTTGGCTTATAAACAGGACCTACAAGCCCCTTTGCCTTTAATAAATAGGTGGCATTCATACAGTAATATCAGTGATATCAGTGATAATATCAGTGATATCAGATATCAGTGATAATATCAGTGATATCAGTATTAATATATTGAGTACTGTTTAATGTACAATATGTAATCATTGTAGAGGTAGTATACATTTAGATTATGACTATATAAAGAGCAGGTATTTCTCACCTACTTTGTGTATTTGTGAGGTTTGGAACATTGGATGGAGAAAGAATGAGATATTCTGCATGCCTTTTTAGCGTGAGTCTCAGCTGGTCTCTTTCTCTCAATTCTAATCTCATCAACATTCATAAGGGAATGTTACTTGTTTAAGGATATTCTGGCTGTTCGAATGAAACATCCCATTTCTTTAATGCTACAATTCTTTTTGTCCCTTCACCCGGATTTATCAAATGTCATACCATTCAAGCAATCCCAGTGGTCCACATGAAATAAAGAAGTTCATATCCTGTCACCAGTTTCAATTTATAGTCTATCACAGTACAAAAATGTTGTCAGTGAGATGTTAGATGTGGAAACAATTTCCCGAAAATCATAGTTCTCAGTTATACAGATGGCACAGAAAGGTCACGTATACAAATGCACTGAAGTCCACTCACTCTTGGCTTTCAGTTTATTACTATGATAATTTAGTATATAACTGCCTGTATGAGCCAATGACTAAAGGCTGATGACATGTTCAGAATCCTAAGGGACTGTTTGCTTTTTCTTTAAAGCACAGGTGGGGTCCTTATTTTATTTCTTTAGACAGTGTCTGCCTTGTTCTGAGAACTGAACTCCTAAACCCTGTTATTAGGACAGCAGTGATGCATGCTTTACTGTGGTAGCAGATTATATTCAAGGACTTTGAAGTAGATATAACTTAGGGATGTTTGCTTAAAGAGTAACTCAACCATACTACGCACTCCATATACAGAAGCGATTCTGAAATTGACCCATAGCAAGGAGAACCTTAAAGACTTTTCTTTTTTGAGCCACAAGCATGGGCCATTTATATGGATACATACAGGGTGGGCCATATGATGTTGATTGTTGTTGATTTGTGTCTTTGTTTATTTTTTCCTTTTTGTGTAGATCCATGTTTGTATATTCCACGATTTGCACACTTGTTAGAGTTTGGAGACAAAACCCACGAAGTGTCCATGACTGCATTGCGGCTGGTGCAGAGGATGAAGCGAGACTGGATGCACACAGGACGTAGACCATCTGGACTCTGTGGTGCAGGTATGGAACAGCTATGGGGACAGCTATTACTGTGACAGGGAAAAATTCACCCTCGGTCACATTAATGATTGAATATATTGACACTGGAAATTATGTTCTGTACTTAGTAGTACTTTATACGTGTCTCTACAAACAAAGTTAAGGCATTGTGGACAGAAGAGGGTGTGCATTTTAAAAGATAGTATGTACTCATGAACACCCAAACCACTATACTATACCACATGGACAGAAAAATAAACGTTTTATCAAGTGAAATGTTTTTTTTTTTTTGCAAAAACAGGCTGTAGTGTGTGTACAAGCTACTTCTGCTGAAGACCATAATTACACAGTTGTTCTTACTCCAGATAAGTGATACAACTGATTATAGCTATTTACTGCTTATCTTTATCCAGAACATACTGTTATTAGAAGGTACAGAAGTGCTGTCGTTCAGTAATTTCAGTACCTATACAGCGTGCAAAGCAGCATCCAGAACGCTACTATTCATTACCAGATATGACAACAAAGGTTGCAGGTTAGATATCAGCAGGTTGTTTAACGCAACTATGTGTAGTGTAGGAGTGAGGGCTGACCCAAGTGAAACAAGACTAACTATTCATTCATTCTTTAATTTTCTATACCTGCTTAATCCTCGAGTTTATTGTCTAGTGTCTTTCCTTCTGTCTGCTATTGCAACATTACATTGTTCAGGAAATCATGAACTTTCCACAGATGGTTTGAACTCAAAGTAGTTTTTTGGTAAAATGTATAGGGTAAAGTTCAAGGTGAAAAAAATAAAACAATCTACAATATAAAACATTAAAAGTGCCTGTTATTACACCTTATATCTGTTCATATCAGTATGAAGTAAATGTACAGGGGTTAGACAATGAAACTTAAACACCTGTCATTTTAGTGTGGGAGGATTCATGGCTAAATTGGACGAGCCTGGTGGCCAATCTTCATTAATTGCACATTGCACCAGTAAGAGCAGAG
>JAOUQV010000029.1:1275849-1291656 GCA_028565295.1 Aspidoras spilotus | reverse complement strand
TATTGCAATGCACACAACATTATGGGTGACATACCAGAGTTCAAAAGAGGACAAATTGTTAGTGCACGTCTTGCTGTCGCATCTGTGACCAAGACAGCAAGTCTTTGTGATGTATCAAGAGCCACTTGATACATCACACCAGCATCACGTAATGACCTGGCCACTATCCTGCAAGAGTATTGGCTTAAAATTCCTCTGACCACTGTATAAGACTTGTATGTGTCATTCCCAAGACGAATTAACGCTGTATTGGCCGCAAAAGGAGGCTCTACACCATATTAATAAATTATTGTGGTCTAAAAGCAGGTGTTTCAGTTTCATTGTCTAACCCCTGTACTCACTTATAGTATAATTCACTATAAACACTTTCTAAATACAGCATTGAACCGACCTCATAAGCAAGATCGTAGACTACCTTACTTTTAATACTACACTAATTATTCATAGCTTCAACTGATTTCCTATTGCTCAGAGACTGTGGTCCACATTGGCCTCACACAACTGCTACAATTGCTTGTCAGATGGACATCCAAGCTGGTCAGCAACTATAGTTAGTTAGACTGTGTCATTTAAATGATGCAGAATGTGCCAGGAAAATATACCCCACACCATTACACCACCAACAAACTTTTGCAAGCGAAATCAAAACTGCTCAGACCTGGCAACATTCTACCAATATTTGTTTGCTTAATTTTGTTGGGTATGTGTGAATTGAATCAGTCGCCTGTTCACAGCTGATAGGAGTGGTCTTCTGCTGCTTTAGCCCTTCTACTTCAAGTTACAACGTGTTGTACATTCAAAGATGGTCTTCTGAATGCCTCGGTTATACCAAGTGGTTATTTGAGTTACTGTTACCCTTAAATCAGCTCATCCCCCCCTTTTTTTACAGACATTTATCTATAAACCCTAGAGGTGGTTATGTATGAAAATCTCAGTACATCAGCAGTTTTTAAACTGCTTAGACCAACCTGTCTAGCACCAAGCGTACAATAATCATGTCATGACTCTGGTCACATAAAACACCTTTCTACCCCATTCACAATTCAGCAGGTCATACTGACCACGCCTTCTACATGCCGAAATAATTTAAGTTGTGTACTTTTATATCTACGACAAAAAAATTTTAATTAAACATTTGCCTCCTTCGAATTGCAACTTACATAACTCTTACATTTCAAATTCACCTCCTTCCCACTTCATTCTGCCATTTCCTCCCACCATTCAATAGTAAAATATTGTAGAATAGCGCAGTAAACCAGTAATCTACTGCAAAACATCCTTGTATAAAAGCTATGCTTTTTTAAATACATATTTCCTAGCATTCCTAGGGCAAATGACACCTACAGTATACCACAATGGCACATAGACCAGCTGCATGTCTGTGGTGTCAGGTGATATTTGCATTAATAAATAGTCAGCACTGGAAGACCTTATTATATCACTTTTAATTTCCTATGAGCTTGGTTTACAGTAGAGACAATCACAGGTCCATTGCTATGGAAACCAGACTCCCCTGCAGCAAATATGGTGGTGCTAAACAACAGTGAGTGTAACAGAGAATATACTGTATACAAGGCAACAGATCCTAGGAATTGATGAATGTGCTGCTCTGTAAGGAGATATGTTATGCCATATGTATTTGCATATTCTACACATTTTTAAGAATGTTGTCATGAGTGTCTTGATGGCAGAAATGTGTGAGGTGTTAAAAAGAGTCAAGGCGATCACAAGGCATAAACAAAGGATGACTTGGTTTGTTGGGTGTGTGAGGACTCCAACTAAAAGCCATGAAATATGGATGAGGAGAAGCATCCACATTACCCTTCTTGAGAGCCACCTCCCCCATCATCCCCACCTCTGTCTCTGACCAAACAGTCTCCACCTTCTCTTGCAATGTGCACCAGGAACTCCAATTTCTCTTAGCTTTCCAGCTGTCATCAGGCTTGAGAGAAGCTGCTATGACAGAAATCTAAGTTATAATACTTCAATGTGGTTGTTGCCTGTTTTAGCCATGAGGTTATTTATTCCATGTCAAGGTTGGGAGAGAAAATATCAAGAAAGACAATCACAATCTTTTTCCCAATATGTTCCAGACATCCATTGAGGAGATTAGTTTGTATTGATTTGAAAAGCACAGCTAGTGGTTATTAATGTCTGTGAAAAGTAAGAAAGCAGCAAATTAGTGTATTGTCTGGTGATTCATCAGATGTGTGTGTGTATGTGTGTGAGATGCCGGTACGGGTATGCTGTGTGTGGAAATGCAACAATGTCTGGGGATGTACATCGCAGTATTATTTCTAGATTTAGGACTAAAAGAATTCCATGCAATAGTGTTTCTGTGGTCAAAATACATTCCATTATTGTATATGGCCAAAGGTATGTGGACACCTGGCCATCACACTCATGCTCTACTTTGTTCTTCATCAAATTATTTCCAAAAAGTTAAAACATTCAGTTGTATTAAATTTATTTTAATGACTCAATAATTAAGAATTTATTTTAAAAATAATATTATACTATAAGAAATAGAGTGACTAAGACTTTTGCACAGTACTGTACAACATACATACAGTATATGCATATTAAGTCTGTTAGTTTTACCTGTTGAAAGCCTCAGTAAATACACGTACATGCAGGGGTGTAACTAGGGGAAACTAGGGCAGTTCAAAGGGGCCCATCATTTACCTGCAGCCATCAGAAAACACTGATCATTTTAACCAAAGAGGGCATATGGCCCAGTTATTCCTACCAAATTAAGTAAGAATCAAATAACCCACACTTCAATTATATTATACATTCTATTGGCTCTGTTAAGTCGGTTTATTTTATGACTGCGGTGCAAGAATAAATGGTTGTCTATATTGTGATTTGCACAAAAGAGCAGCAAGTGTGGTGCCAATATTTATCCAACAAATTGTTTACACTACAATGACTAGTGCATGGATGAATGGATAGAGAATTTTGAGCAGGGGTACACAAGCATTAATAAGGCACTAATAAGGTGACAAACACCCCTTCCATGCCCATGACTAATAACACAGCATGCTTGTGAATTGATTGTGTTGGATAGATGAGTGACAGTAGATTATGTGGTAAATCATTTACAAACCAGCCCTGAATTTGTCTTTGCAACAGTTAACTACAGACTTGTTTCGGTGGATCCGAGCCTCACAGATCGGCCTGCAACTTTTTACGGTGAGGGAATAAGGAAGCTTTTTATTTAGTTTGGACAAATTGTATTGAAATAAGTGATATCATGTCAAAATCTTTTTCTTCCATCCATCTATCCATCTATCTATCTATCCATCCATCCATTCACCATCCACCTATCCATCTATCCATCTATCCATCCATCTATCCATCCACCATCCACCTATCCATCCATCTATCCATCCATCGTATTTGTGGTTAATAACTGTAGTTTATGTATGATGTCTAACGGTGGGTCTGTGGAGAGGCGCGACATCTATCACACTTTTCTGTTTCTCTCTGTATCTAAAGTCTAAATGTCCAAAAGAGGGCGACCTCAGCTGCGTCACTCCAGCCACTGACGCGTCTAACGGAACACACACGCGCCCGCGCAAACACACACACACACACACACACACACGATGGTGATTTGACTTGAAAAAGTAAATAAATTAAAAGGAAATAAAACAACGTCGTTTTTTTTAAATATTTGAAGACCTTTTTGTTGTTTATAGAACGAGTTCAGTCTATTTACATCAGGTCAATATGTTGCACTCGTTTGTTTGTTTGAAAATAAATTAAAAATGAGGGAGGAAAAAATAATATTGTTTATAAATAAAATAAAAGAATATATTGCCGTGTTTCAAAACCGCACGGTTAATATAAAACCTGTGTATTTACTATTATTTGTGAAACATTACACCTCTGTAGTGGCACGAGCCACAATTTATTTTTCCCTTTTTTTAATATTTATAGAGCCCCGCCCTTCACTCTGCGGTTGGCTTAGAGAGGACGTTTGTGGCATACGTAAGCACGCTGATTGGTGACTGGTTTATCCGGCTGCCAATCAGACGAGGCGGCCCCAGGCGTGCAGTAGCTGGGAAACATAATCATTTGCCATAGAGTGATCTGACGGAGGGAGAGGGAGTGCATGTGAGTGAGTGAGCGAGCGGGTATGTGTTTGCTGTAGCTGGTCTGTCGCCGCACTAAACAGCACTCTTGCGAATTTGTGCATGTCAGGAGCGGATGAGGATCTTGTCGCCGGTCATCGGCCGCTGCCCATCTTCCGTCTTTCTCCGCTTGTTCCTAATTAATCAGCGGCATGTGGAATTGCGTGAGGATAAGCAACTGGCTTTGCGTAGCGTGCGTCCTGTTAACGACGTGGACCAAGGTGAGAAGCTGACTGCAATTCTGATACGGTTTCGGATCAATTACGGCGATCTTTTTTTTTTTCACGAAAGTTGACAGGATCAGACTGCTAATGTAGCTGTTTGGAGCGGAGCTGAATTTGTTCCGCGGTGATCGATGGTTGAATTATGTAGTCGCAGCGTGTATTATTCTGATTGTCAGGGTTCAGATGTGTGAAATTGCAGCTCAACTCCCGGCGCGATTTTCCCTGTCATGCCCCAGATAAAAAAGGCGTGCTGATTGCATGCGCCACGCAGCTCACAGTTTTGAAACAAAAAATAATTAAATGAAACATATGGACATTTAAAATCGATTCCGTGCAATATTTAGCTCGCTGAGTGACCTAAAAATTGCAGAGGAACCGATGAGCGGTAATGCACGCGGTGGAAACATGAGCCGTTTCCAATCAATCCGTTTCCTTTAATGCTAATTATAATAAAGGAACAAACGCACATCTGACACAAATTCGAAGAATAGTAAAGCAGCTTGCGTTTGCCACTGGATCGCGGCTGTTTAATACATGTATTGCTTTGTGGTGTTATTTTTAGGTGTCCTGGGCTTCAGGTTATTTGGAGCTGCAGCTGGTGAGTGTGGAGAATGTAAACGGGGAGCTGAGGGACGGAGAATGCTGCGACGGCGCGCGCAACTCGCGGGACCAGCGGTGCACGCGCGACGAGTGCGACACGTACTTTAAAGTGTGTTTAAAGGAGTATCAGATCCAAGTGACCACCACCGGCATGTGCAACTTCGGCAGCGGATCTACCGGCGTGCTTGGTGGAAATATATTCTCTTTTAAAAACGCCAAGAGCAACAACAACAAGGTCAGCGATGCCGGGAAGATCGTCATCCCTTTCCAGTTTGCATGGCCGGTAAGTACGCGCTGCCTTCAAATGATTCCTTTTTATCTATATATACACAGGCATATTCCAGTCGTGATTGGTCAATCTGCCGATGACAGGTGCAAGTCATTTAAGGAAGATCTGCCGGATTTGTAGGCGGTGGTCTACACGCGCACAAACGTGAACCAAATGAAACATTTGAATGGAATAGTTTTATCGCGCGCGCGTTGCACTAGACTTGTGATACACTTGCTGATACTTAGTGCAGGTGAATGTGTGCTCCCCTGCTCAGCCAGGTGTAACTGCAGACTATGGTGATTCTAGAGTCAGATGGGGCAGATGAGGGGAAAAAAAATCACAGTACCACTTCAACTGGAATTCATCACCATTATGTTAAAAATCTGACCCAAAAAAATGGATTTTCCCCCAATATTTCACATTATTATGTTAAAAATGTACATAAGTTATGTGTATATGAAAAAAATTAAAACGTGAATAATTAACCATATCATTGTTGTTTAATTTGGCATATTTGGGCCCAGAACTGGATCTGTGTTAATCAGATTAACCTGAAGTTGCAAAGTGCAAAATTAGTAAAGTATGTCAGCCCCAGGGGCTGCTGATTTGCCCAGACACTAAGAATTTGCCTGCCTTGCCAGGTGGTAAACAGCGCCTCTGGCTGCAGGGTAGCTCCATGGTGTGTGTGTGTGTGTGCGCTTGTATAATTTAGGGATGCATGTCTACCTTGATTTCCCTTTGAACCTCCAGCATTCTGCTGCAGTACACACAATAGAATCACCACCTGAGCAATGGTTTTTCCTTTTTTTTTTTTTTTTCTCCCTTCTCCTCAAAAACTTGGCTCACACGGAGGGATGTAGTACTCTACTACGGCTGTCTGAATATCTGAAACACTATGTGCTTGTGCTCATCTCGGGTATCAGATGAACGTGGTGTCGCACCTTGAAACGACAAGAAAAAGCAAACATGTTGTATTGGCTGTCCACTTTGGCCACATGCCCAGACTTTCTGATATTGCTCGGTTCTCAATGACCATGCTTGCTTCAACTATTCTGGTTTACAACCACTCATATTTTTGTATCTAATCCAATGGTCCACTTCCCTTCACCCCCATCCCCATCCCCATGCCTAATGACTAGGGTAATGTGTAACTAACTATCAAACCACTTTGTGACTTTTATCACAGCTATTTTGCTTTGTGTACCTTCCCTACCAGGTGTTATGTTCAGCCAGATTCCCACACAGGCCAGTCCCATAATCTCTACTGTGTGTGTGTGTGTGTGTGTGTGTGTGTGTGTATGGCTGTATAAACTTGCCTAAATCCTCCAGTCTTCCCATGATTCTGCTGCAGTTCCGGCCCATGCTTAATATTCTTAAATTGAATGAGTTCTGCACTTCTCATGTATCTGGTATAGGAAAATGAGTTGTGCCCATTCTTATTGCATCTCCTTGCCACTGTAGAGAAATATTATATAATAGTTTATATCTGGTTTGCATTTATGTTTTGTGATGCTGGAGTTTAGCCTAGTTAGGAGGGCTAGCGTGGCTATATTCTGTCCATTATTACTTGGCGTGTGTCTTCAATGGACGAGCTAGAAGTGGATCTTGGGTGAAAATCCTTTGATTGATCACTTGTTAAAAGAAAAGTGGTGATTTTTTTGTGCACGTGTTCAATAGTGTCCGTGGAATTGAAACGCATGTGAAAGTTGTCATCTGCGGACCTATGGTGAATTAGCTTCAACTACAGTCGCCTGGGCTGCCAAGAACCAGGGCAAAAACTGCAGCATCAGCTAGACCTGATTGGGAGCTTGCAGGGTTGTTGCTAGGAGATGGCTACACTGGCTTTTGGTAAACAATTATGTGCGTCCTTTGGTGCTTCCTCCCCCCTTAACTGGGCTTTCAGTACAGCCACTTGTTCATTCCTCACCTGGGGGAAAAAGGGCTCGAGCCATACTGCTGATTGCACTATTGACCATGCAATTAACCAGTCACAGCTGGCTACATCTTCAGTCAACAAAAAAAGCCATAATTGTCCATTTAAGCAGGTGGCTCCTGCCACCAAGTCCAGCACATTTTAGAGAGCACTCGCTAGGGACGCTGGCAGCCCTTTTGTTGACCTCCTTCAAATATTTTTATTACGAGTATTATTTATGGCAATGTTTGGTGTTGATAATGGAGATTATTTTTAAGTTAGGTTTGTGGTTTATTGCCGTGTGCATCTGAAAGCTGAACTTTAACTGGTGAAATGAATAGAAAGCTCATATGAGTTGCAAGTGAGTGAAATATATTAATAAAGCTCTGTTCTGTCATTCTATTGTCTATGTGGGAAAAAAAAACATCATGTAATCCAAAATAAGGTACTGTAAAACATGGAGGATTACAGCAGGCTGTCAATCTTCCAAATGCAAACTTGTAAAGGTATAATGAGTATCCTGTTGTATTTATGGGGTTTATATATATATATATATATATATATATATATAATTTATTCAGTCACACACTCCCAAAAACTTGAATCGTCTCTTTTTTTGTAGCATCTAACCAAACAGATACAGTTTGTCTTAAGGAGACTTTTAAGAGGAAGTCTGAGATACTGCACATCTCTGTCGCTCGCTCTCTCTCTCTCTCGCACACACTCTCTCTGTATCTTGCTTTCTCTCTCATTCTGTTTCTGCTCTGAGAAAAATGGACTTCTGTTCTACTAGCCCAATAAACATTTTCTTTTGTGACCAGAGAAATCTGCTAATAAATAGAGGAAAGGACAATTAATGGTAACCCATGAAGAGATTTCCGAAAGTATTCGCTCACCTGCCTTGACTCACATATGAGCTAATCCATTGGGTTTGATATGACGTTGGTCTGTCTTTTGCAGCTAGAGCAGCTTCAACTCTTCTGGGAAGTCCACAAGGTTTAGGAGTGTGTTTATGGGAATTTTTGACCATGCTTCCAGAAGCATATTTGTAAGGTCACACACTAATGTTGGACGAGAAGGCTTGGCTCACAGTCTCTACTTTTTATTGATCCCAATGATGTTCTATCGGGTTAAGGTCAGGACTTTGTGCAGACCAGTCAAGTTCATCCACCCCAGATTCTGTCATCCATGTCTTTATATACCTTGATTTTTTTTAACTGGTGCAGAGTCATGTTGGAAGAGGAAAGGGCCAGGTCCAAACTGTTCCCACAAAGTTGGGACCGTGGAATTGTCCAAAATGTCTTGGTATGCTAAAACGTTCATACACCTGTGGCCATGGAAGTGATTGGAACATTCAATAGGTGTGAAAATACACTAAATTTACAAAAAGTATCTTTACGAGCTGAAAGATTGGACTAAATAATAGGCACTGAATGATCGACTTGATGCATTTTCCTATTGGCTTTGGTGTAGATTTCTGGTCTGTGATGCTTCTTATTTATCTGTTATCTGTAAAAACACTTACAGTGCATCAATACAGTAGACATGCTTTCTGTTTCTTAAAGCAGTCAGGTATAGAGAGTGAGAGATATATACAGAGAAAAATGTTTTGGGAGATACCGGCCAGTCACCTCCTACTCCACCAATCCTACATGTTGTGTGCTTAAAAACAAAGAACACACTCTTTTTCCAGACGGTCTTTTTGCTAGAAGACAATTTATCTGTGTAGTGTCTTTATTAATGTAGATGGTAATATATATTTTGCTGATAGGCAGGGGAAAGTCCACATGAAATGATTCCTGCAAAGACACGTTGTTCCAAGAAATAATACAGTACGTTGGAATGTAGTCCCTGTATTGACCATGTGGACCAGTGCTAAAGAAACCTAAGCAAGAAGTATACAGGAAACATTTATCAGCCACTCATATCCCGAACTATGTAAGGTATTATTTTTATACCTTATACGGTTCTTTCTTTGGCATATGTTTATTGCCATTGATCTCGTTTTGCATTGTATGCTTTGAAATGCACAGAAACAATTGTTTATGGGGATTAAAAAAAAAAAACGTGGTGCCGGTAATCTGTAAGCATCTGTGGTAAGACTAAAGGTAGAAAAGGGGCTGATCATACAGCACTAGTTGTTTTAACCTTTGACACTGCGCTAGCTGTTGTCCAGGAGGTCCACCATGTGATACTCCCCTTCGTGGGGTGTAAATTGGCGAAGGCATCTTTTGAAACTGGAGTTCTGTGTGGCTCCTGCTTGGAATGCAGTATTTGCAGGAGCTTGTTCAGGTGTTTGCTCTTTAACTTGGCACTCTTCTTTACTTTCCTCTTACTGGCATGCTCAGTGTAGGCTGGAATTTTTTTTTTTGCCATGTCTGATTTAGTTGATTTGTTAATGCAGAAGGTTTGCATATGCATGCGATTCTGAACTGCATATGCATGCGTGTGATGCTTCCTGCGGGGATAGCAACCCAGAGCAGGTGCGCTGCTGTAATTAAAGTGCATTAGTGCACAGCCAGTTTTTTTTTTATTCCCACTTGACCCTTGAAACTGCTAGAAATGATAATGATGATAATGGCACTTTGGCTGGCATCAGGGCAGCTGTAACCAGGCTTTTCAAATCTACTGTAACTAGGCTGCTTTTGCTTAAACATCTAGTGGCATGTGACAGCAATATATTTTTTTTCCTCATTGGACTCAATTTTGATGTCGGTGTTATTTCTGAGTAGAAGAGACAAGGATTTGAGGTTAACGAGTAAAATGGCCGCTGATGCTGCTTTCTCCGAGCCAAAAACATCAGCTAGTTTTCATGAATGTCTCATGTGTGAGTAGAAATGTAAGGGATGATTGTATGTTAACCCGTTGTATCATGTTGTTATCATCATTCCACCCTGGATATCAAATGTTGGGGTTAAATCAAACATTTATGGGGTGTTTAATTTTTCCTCTAGGTCGAGGGCATACAGGTCATTCGTACCTCGGGGTTGCCGCTAAGAATACTTCAACTAATTTGAAAATTACTTTCCTCTTTCTTATCTTTAAGCATCTCTATCTCTCTTTCTCTTGTCCCAACCCATCAACTCTCGTAGGTTCTTAATCTTCTGACGTCAGGCTCCAACACTCAGCAAAATGGTGTGTGCTGCTGTACATACTGGGGCGGCACGGTGACGCAGTGGATAGTGCTGTGGCCTTAGAGCAAGAGGACTCTGGTTTGATCCCCAGATGGGGCGATCTGAGAGTTTGCATGTTCTCCCTGTGTTCGCATGGGTTTTCTCCGGTTTCCTCTTAAAGTCTAAAGACATGCACGCTAGGTAAATTGGAAATGCTAAATTGTCGCTATCTTGTGTAGTCCTTATCTTTAAGATCTTTTTGTGTACATGCCTGTGTGTATGTGTCCTTTGCCAGTTCATTAGGAGAAGGGGAGGGGTATGCTGTGTTGTCAGAGCATTGCCAATTGCCTTGTTGGCATAGTAGCACACTGCTAAACAGGCTAATTGTGTATACGCACAAGTGAAAACAATGAGTGCGATAGACTGCCCTGACTCCTGCCAATAAGTCACTTACCTACTGTTTGTCGGCTCCTGCCATTCAAGTAATACACAGTCACACTTAAATGTTTGTGTGTGTGTGTGTGTTAGTGTGAGGTTAACAAAATTCCTTGTATTTGGGCCTTTTGCTTCTGCTTTGTTCCAAGTGGAACTCAACTCCAGTGAAGGGGCAAGCTAAGAGAAGGGAGGTTCTGATGGGCAAATATCATTTACCAGCCACAGGGCACAGTACATGTCAGGTTCTGTATCCCTGCCTCACAGGTGCACAAAATCTCTTTTAAAAAATGATTGTCTGCCTTTGTGATCCAGGAGCCTTGTGTGAAATGGAAATTGCCCGAGTCGAAACAAGAATCACAGAAAATGAGCTTATTTGCCGAGGGGTCTGTGGCTGTGCAGTGAGGGTTTCTGATAGTTTAACAAGCCCTTGTGTACAGTGCTCTTTTTAAACAGAGCTGTTCACCTGGAGCTATTCATTTTTCTTGGGATTGTAGCAGTGTTTGAAGAATTGAGGGGAACCATGAGACTGATGAGAAAAACAAAGGGTTATTGGTTATTGGTAGTGCTGTCTAATGGGACAGGGTTTTTTTTACATGGCAGTGTGTAAATGAGGATTTTTGTGAGAAGGATAATAGAGAAAATATATAATTTATAGCTGCTCATGACTGCTTGGGGAAATAATGTAGGCTGTGTTTCAATCCCTGTTGTTTTTTACTGATTTAAAAAGTTCATGATTAGCATGAGAGACAAATATAGGAGGGCAGCAGGGGAAGCTCTTAAAGTCTGAATTCTTCTCAGAAGGAAATGGCAAGATCTATATATAGACCCCGTCTTTCCATTTGGTTCCCACAGGACAGACATGAGCCACTTCTGTCTGCTCTTTACTTTGATGTAGCCCCATCGCTTTACCTTGCTTATGCCCTATTATTACCTGAGCTTTTGGCACCCTTAGAAGCAGACCCATAAATTAGCCTGCTCCAGTTTGAGGCTTCCAGGACCAGATGTGGGGGCTGATAACGTGAAAATGTTGAACCAGTGTTTGTGTCTAAAAGAAGTAGAATTGGTAAATATAACATGGTTGTGATGATGGCCGCCTTTTCTTTCCAGAGTCTTGAAGGGATCAAATTGTCTGTTCTTTGCATGTTTTGGACCAATGAGTCTGTATGTGGCAGGATATGATGTGCTCCTTGAATGATTACAGATAGGCATTTTCTTCCTCCTCTTCCCACCATTGAAGAAATAATATCATCAATGTTGGGCTGACCTATGACCCGACAGACATCCTTAGCCCGTCTCTTTATGACATGAAGTCTTAGCTTCACAGACACAACCACGACCTTGTGCTGAATTAAGATTCTGACATGCCTGCCTCCTTTATGACATTCACCGGAGGCCACTATGCACACATTGTACATATTAGCATACAGGCTATGTTTTCCCCCCCTGGGGGATCAGACAGATCAGACTTAAGTCATTGTAGGCAGTTCCAGTCGAGCCCCATAAATTTCCACTAAGGGGAATGGTAGTCTGCTACACAAAAGAGATGGGCGTTCTGCCCTAAACGTGTTAAATGAACCAAATACAATACACTGAGCCCAATATACAAATAATACCGTTGTTATGGTTGCTTCTGAGCATTGAGGTCTTGGAAGAACAAGACTTCAGTTTGCCTAGTTGCTTACTACATTAGATCTGATAGTCATTTGTAACAGCCCACTGTCCTAGATCTCATTTAAGATGGTGTCTAGCTCTGAAAATGTATTGAGGTGCACGTGGGGAAACCAGCCTCAACTATTTGACTCTTCTCATCACACAATGTTGAAACAGTAATGATATATTGGTTCTACTGCCAGAATGAAATCAATAGGACGTCTTACTACAGCTGACATGAGGAACAGGAAACTTTCTTGTCTGAGGGCACAAGGCACACAAAAAAACCTTTCAGCGGCTTGCAGTTAGCATGGGGGTGTTGCACATTAGGTTGTAATTGCTATGAATTGGCCGGTGGCACTATCTGCTGAGGGTGGCCCATCGAGTGTGAGTCGATTTAGAAAGAATTGATTGCCCAGATTTATGAAGATCACATGCTACAGTTACTTAGTCTAGGATAAATAAATACCATGCCAAAAGTGTCTACCATTCCAGCCCTTAATTGTACATCTAGAGAGATTGAGAAAGGGATTTAGAAATTGTGCAACTCTGCCAGTTAGAGCATTGTATTGTAATCACACTGAGCCACTGTTCACCGGTGGTTAACAAGTCAATTCCATAAGCAAGGTTAGTGAATCCCGTCTGTCCTTCTAGGGCGTTACGGGAAAGTGATGCCAAGTGGAGCATGATATTGGATGAGAGTGGAGCCTGATGTGTAAACCAGCAGAAGTGTTCATTCTCACAGTTCCTCCTGTTATTAGAAGCAAGGAAATGAAACGTTCTTCCTGTCTCCCTGGTAAATGTTACTTGAAAATTGAGACGTGTTCTGTCCTTCTTCTGCATTTCCTGTTAAAAATTATCAACCTACCACTCAATCAAGTCTCCTTTTCTTGTAAGTGTCTGTGGGATGGGATACTAGGTTTTCTGTGGATAAGGCATAGGGCTCTTGGGTCGCGTGACCTAACACTTAACATGATCAAAATGACCTTTACACAGTCTCCATGGTGAGATCTGCTCAACTGGATGTCACTTGGTGGTGACAGGCGTGCCAAGGGGAAAGCACCTTAGCCTCTTTTGACAAAAGTGCTCTGTGGTACTGCGGTCTGATATTTCTAAATTTAGTTTGATTGGGAGTGTAGCAGTGTGTGTGTGTGTGTGTGTGTGTGTTTTTGTGTGTGTGCACACAAACACACTGCAGGTCAGCACTGCAGCATGTGAGCCTTTATTTTGAAGCCGATGAGATCCCTGATGAGAGGTCTCTGGGGTCAACCAGAGCCTCACTCCCTACAGCCCCCTTTAATTTCAGCTTTACCCTTCTATCCCACTCTGTGCAGAGCCCAACCCCCTACCGTGGGAAGCTTGCACCTGTGGCTTCTTTCACTATGCATATACACACGCGCGCGCGCGCACACACACACAGACCCACCCACATATACTATGCATGGCTGATCAATATTATCCTTTTTCAGTTGTTTCCATCAGAATCATCTATAACACTAGAGTTTGTACAAGTGGGGTTTGCTAAAGTGGTAGAAGAGGTTGCATGTGTTCCATCAGGGTCTGTATCCTACAGTCGAGATTTTGAAGATAATTGTTGTGTATAAATAAA
The DNA here is from genome assembly GCA_028565295.1 of Aspidoras spilotus. Classification (NCBI taxonomy): domain Eukaryota; kingdom Metazoa; phylum Chordata; class Actinopteri; order Siluriformes; family Callichthyidae; genus Aspidoras; species Aspidoras spilotus. Next base: position 1,277,703 of record JAOUQV010000029.1, on the reverse strand, counting down.
TAACTAGTAGCTGGTGAAAGTGTACTATGTACATATATAAATAAGGACTGAATTGGGGAATACTAGTGCAGGAAAAGGTCACCGCTAAAGATATGGGTTCAAGATGGAGTGTGACAGATCCAGTATACTGTATATAGGCTGGCTGTTTTGACTTGCGAGGTCCTCATCTATCCCTACACCTTACCCTGTGGCAGTCTCGTTTGTGATATTTAAAGTGCTTTTCTGTGCTGGGGTGTTTTTTTCCACTGCTTCTTGCAGTTCTACCCTCAGGAATTGTGAGTTGCGGTGTAATTGGGTTTTTTTTTTTTTTTTAAGGGCCGCCTTCTCCCTAATGGTATTCTTTTCGGTATGTTCTTTTTATCACTTGTCTTACTGTCCTGTCAGTACACCCTCGCCCCCATCCTAAATGCTGTATGCGTGGATGTTTTGATGGCTAATTTCGGCTGGTACTTGTGACTAGTTGACAAAGTTCAGTTTATTCATATAGATATCCACATTATCGGGCTCCTTAATCAGCAGTGAAATGAAATAGACCGACATTTCTAAAAAAAACTCCTTTTTAGTGATATGTGGCTTGTTTTTTTCCTCAAGTGTGCAAGGATGACTCTATTGATGTTCTGTTCTGTATGTGTGTTCGGATGCTTTCGGGGTCTCTTTAATGGGTTGTCTCAGGATTGCGTTTTGGATAGAAGCCTTTGTTGAACATTCACCTCCCCCTATTCCCTTTATCCTCATCCAGTCATTTGAGGGCAGCTGTCACATAATCCCGCTAATCAGAGACAGGGTGTGTGGGAACAGGACCATCCCAGGCACCACTCTTTCAGCCTGAATTTTTCCAAATAGCCATTTCCTGGTCCCATAGTTTTTATCGAGTGTGGTTGCAGATAAGTTCGTGGGTATGTTGACGGACAGTTGACTAATAAGCATCAACATTCATCGATTTATCCTTAACACTCTTTAGCATGGATGCTTGGAGTCCACATTTCTTACCCTCCCCCTACTTCATCACCATTTGACCTGTGCTGATGCTGTTAAGCTTATCCTGCATCTGGACCATGCAGCTATACCGTGTGCCCCAACAAAGGCGGCATATCCTAAAACTTCTAGAATCTGTTAAACTACTGATTCTTTATATTGAGAAGTACGGAACCGCTTTCAGTGTTAAACTTTCTAAAACATTTTATCATCTGGAGATTACAAGTTCAGTTACGGGTGATGATTTTGTTTCTAACCTGTCTCATGGACAGCAGAACGAATTTCCATCCTAAGCCATTCCCTGGTGTAGTCGGTCAGGAAGTGGCTGTATTGGTCCTGTAGAGGTGAGCTATCAAAGCTGCAGTAGGCACTCTGTGCCTTGAGTAAAGAACATGGCGGTGTGATTACACTTCTTTTTGTGCCATTCTTTCTAACAGGTGCACTAGGTCTACTGTCTTATTTGTTTCTATGGGAAGAACACAAGCTCTTTGGGAGATCATCTCTCTAAAGTCTAGTGTTTGGCTGAACAGATGTGGATTAAGATTTGCTCACTTGATTTAATTTCCATCACTAATCAGCTAGTAGCTTTGTAGTTCTAATGCCCCTGGAGTGATCCAATTTAATGTTGGTGTAGAAATGGTTGGTATAATTCCTCTAGATTATAAGCATACATATACAGGGGTTAAACAATGAAACTGAAACACCTGTCATTTTAGTGTGGGAGTTTTCATGGCTGTATTGAACAAGCCTGGTGGCAAATCTTTATTAATTGCACATTGCACCAGTAAGAGTGTGAAGGTTGAATTAGCAGGAAGAGCACAGTTTTGCTCAAAATATTGCAATGCACACAACATTATGGGTGACATACCAGAGTTCAAA
>JAOUQV010000029.1:1138025-1148211 GCA_028565295.1 Aspidoras spilotus | reverse complement strand
CTACACCATACTAATAAATTATTGTGGTCTAAAACCAGGAGTTTCAGTTTCATTGTCTAACCTCTGTAATTATTTCATAAATTCTGAGGGTTTCATTCAATTAAATACATACAACTACTGTCAATGCTATGTAAATGTAGTAACGTTGTATTGAGCATGGTGTATAATGACATTACTGACCGTGCCTTTCTTTGATCCATTTCATTAGACAGAAGTAAAGCAGCGCCAGGATTAATTTTGCCTTTAAATTCTGAAAAAAGACTGGTCAAATTCGTCCATGTCTGTTCTGATCTTTCTGCTTCTAACTGAAGCTCCTGCGGACAACAAACACAAGTGAACGCTCAGTAAATATTATTTTAACTACATTTAGATATTTGTACTAATTTTTCACTCTTTCTTTCCTAAGGTATATGGTAAAATTATATAGGTGATATGAACTAGCCACTCACAAAGTACACTTAATGTTGGTATTACCTGAAGCTGAGCCATACGTCCTTTGCTCTGTTGAAGTGACAGGGTAGGGATCTTGATGCACTCCAGCCTGTACGCCATATTGACAGTGTTCAGTGCTGCATCCCTTAGTGCTGTGTTCAGATGTGACCACTGCTCTTTTAGACTGACCAGAACAACCCGAATAGCACTCATCTGCAGCAGGACACATCATGTGATTAATAAAATATGTAAATCATTCAGCATCTCACATGGCAATCATAGCCAATCGACACCTGCAAAATGCCAAATACCTTTTGCAGATTTCGCAGAATTTCGGCTTGCAAGACGTCAAGACCGAGAACAAGCTAAGGTAAGGCACACAGCTTTTAATTACTGATGCATTGCTGAAGTACTGCACAGATAATTTGGCTGGTATGCGCTGGCTGACTCTTATTTCCCAAATCCAAAACCTACCTAATTTAAAAATTTTACATTGTTGTTTACTAAATAAACCAGCCATTTGAGAGCACAAGCCAGTGTATTTCTAATGCCGGTCCTAAGCCCGGGTAAATGGTGAGGGTTGCATCAGGAAGGGCGTCTAGCGTAAAACATTTGCAAAATCAATGATGCAAGTTCTTTAATGATGAATGACTTGCTGTCGCGATTCCTGATGAAGGGAGAGGTCAAAAGACAAAGAAGAGGAAGTAGTTCTTACTGGATGCACTTTTTATACGACTCAAAGTCAATATCTAAACTAAATACTATACTTAATGTAATAATATGAAGAACATTAATAAGGGGCGGCACGGTGGCGCAGTGGATAGTGCTGTGGCTTTGCATTTTTTTCCCATGATACTGGGTACTCCGGTTTGTGTGTGATTATGAGTGTGTGCACCCTATAATGCAATGGCGCTCTTTCTATTGTTGTTCCTGCCCTCGCGCCCAGAGTTGCCAGGTGAGCACCGGCTTCCCCATGACCCTAAAACTAAGATTAAGCAGGTATAGAAAATGAATGAAGAAAAAAAGAAGAAGAAAACGCCAATGAAAATCAACCTATCGCAGCTCCTCCGCTAGTTAGTTAGCTTTGCTAACATGTGGGTGGCCTCTGGGTGACATTCAGCTGAATGGTCGTTCATGGGTCGTCCACTCTTTGTTCACCCAAGTTACAGTGGTATTGAGAGTTCAGGTGTTTCTGAAGCACTGTTACACACATCCAGGCGGTCAATATCTTATATCTTATAAGAGATCTGTAACCACCGAGTTATTAATAATCATATGCCATCTGCCAGGTGTTTCTAATCCAGTTCTAATTCAGTGTAGAATTTCAGATAGTCAGTGCAACCCAGAGTCATGCAGTTTAAGGTATTACATCAGTTACACTTCACTAATGCAAGATTGGCTAGGATATTCCAGAAAATAGCTCATAATGTCAGATTTGGCCATCCATCCTCATACATTTTGGTCCTGCACTCGGCTTAATTTGTTTTGGACTGAAGTTTCTGAAATGGGTCTTTAATGCTTCACTGTCCTTAAATCCATTGACAGCTGTGTTTGGAATTTTAGCCCTTCTCATCTGCTCTGCTTTTTTTTTGAGTGGATAATCTTATTTGTGCTCCTTCTGTTTATTCGACTGATTGTTACATGTCTTATATAAATATCATTATTATTATATGTTTATTTACTTATTTATTGTATATACTTATTTTACTATTTTATTTATTGATTTATTTATTCATTCATTTTTTTTTTATGGGGGTGGGAGATGGAAGTTAAATTTCAGGGAAAGAGTTGAATGATTTTTGTATTGGACGTTCTTCTTGCTCAGAGGTAAATCCTCAACATGTTTTTATTTAACGTTCCTATGTTCCTGCATATGTGTGTACAGTCATGTTTGAATCCTGACAACCAATAAACATATGGATACAAAAAAAAAAAGAATACAACCGGTTGTCAGCCAGATGTCAATCTATAAGCAAAGTAATAAATAAATCTGTATAATTATACATGATTTATATTATATCTAAATGTAATCTCTATAATTGAAAAGCAGCCAGGATAGCTGAGTTGGATAGGCAGCGTATTACTAAATGGGATTCGACTCTACAGGCTGCAACAGCTGACAAGTGATTGGAATACTCAGTCAGTTTACCCCTATCCCGTTGGAACACATCTATACAGCCAATGATCACCAAGCATATGGCGTATTAAAATGTTATGGCTCCTGATTGACTGATCAAACAAGATTTAATGCTTTTTTGATGTCATACTCTTTCTTCCCTATTACTTATACTAGAGACAGTATAAACACATGGATTATTAGAGCACTTTCCTGGTAGGATCCAGTGCAAACAAAAGTTTAGACAGGCTAGCATCCCGTTTCTCAGCGGACGCACGCGCTAGCCTACAGCCTACCGGTTTAATGCTCAGTAAATAAGGTCGAACCTGTTGCATCAGAGTCTGGCAATGCTCACTGCTGCTCTCCACTTGCAAAGAGAATGTCTGCTCTTCCAAGTGCTGGTCATCTTTCTGCCCTAAAACCTGAAGAGTTTTTAACTGCTGGAGCTCACTACAAATGAGCTTCAATTTTTCCTCGTCCTCCTGCAAAAAAAAAACAAATCTTCTATGATCACTTTTGATCAGCCATTACTTTAAGCATGATCTTGACTGAAATATAAACCTTAAATTCTTTTAAAGACTGCACTATCTGTGTACAGCCAGCTGGCTTAGCATTCACTCTCAGCTTTCTATCCTGTTCAGAGATCCAGCTGTGGATTTGCTGCAGACGTCCTTCTCTCTGTGTGCAGTCCTGCTTTTTGCATTCAGTTTCTCGCACCTGGAGACAAAGACGCATTTTAGTGTGCTAAAATATATTTTAAGGGTAACCCGACAAATAATGATTAAATTTTTGTCTTTACCTTGATGTCAATACTTCTCTTTAGGAGGATCCAATCGAGATTGATGGCTCCCAATTGCTCAGCAAGTGCCAAGCGCTCATTACGATTACCTGCATCATTCACAAAGCCTGTCTCTTCTACATAGAGGTTGAGGAAGGCTATACATGGCTGCCGGCTTGTCATTTCTGCTTCATAGTCCTGTAGTTATAATAACACAATGCATTTAAACAATTATCGCTTTTACAACTGGTGTTGTTTATAAATAGGATCTTTAAATAAACGACAGGGATGAACAATCTGAATAATCGGAAACCTTTAGATGCTCCAGAAGTGTGGTAAAAGTGGTAGAGTTCAGGACATGATGCTCTCTGAAGCTCTCCTCCTCCAGCCTGCACTTCATTTGCTCCAGCCAGGTGGACAGATAAGCCCTGACCTTTCTATGACCTAGACGTGCTAACAACTATTGCAACAGAGCACGGAGTGAAATATAGAATGATTAGACAGAGTGTGGTCTGAAGCAAACAACTATGTGATGGCTATAAAAGAAGACACATTGGAATTCTACACAATAATCAGTGTTGATAAGCTACGAATAAAGTGTATAGATCTACTGTAAGGTACAAGTTAATGAAGCTTCATTATAGAGAGATATTAAAGCAATTATGTACAACTGATTAAAAAATGTGTTACTCAAAACAGTTTTCGTATCAAGCGCTTTAGTGAAACTGTTCCAGCATTAAATATGGGCATATTTTTCAAGGAAAGAGCTTTGTTACCTACTTCCAGAATATTCTATTTACAATAATGGACAAACAGTGTGTCAGTAAAGTCTACCTGCTGCAGTGTGTGCTGAACAGGGGCTACAGCATTAGTAAGTCCCGACCAGTCATGTTCAAGCTTAACCAAATACTGGCGTACTTCAGTGGTCTCAGTGTCAGATAGTTGCAGAGCCTGTGTCCCAGCTCTCACTACAGTGGCCTTCTGCGTAGACCTGCGTTCCAGGTCCTTAAAGAAATTCTACAACACACAGCATGTGGTTCAATCCCAGTTCAAACAAACCTCTTTTATCTTTCCACAGTGTAAGTAAACTGACAGTTACCATGATGTTTGGCAAATAAAATTCTGAATCTTGCACATTAGGTTTGTTAAGATTGCTCCACATTTGCACATTTTCCAGTACAGAAGCCATCCACACCTCCAAATCAGCAGAATTGCACTTAAACCTACAAAACACATTTGTTCACAAACATTAAGGTTAACTATTCATAAAGATACAGCATTAAAATGACCAGTAGACATAAATTCAAGACCTGGATACATTAAGTACACTGCATATTTTAGGCTCTAAGACAATTTATTGAAACAATAAGCAAGGTGTTACAGCAGAAAAAGCCCCAGTTAGTGTGATTCTGAGTCTAAGAACCACAGTTCTTAGAGCCTGAATTGGTCAAGCATGCACACCTATCATAGCTGACTTGCATTTCCTTTATGCATCGAATCTCCTGCTCCAGCTGTCTGCGGAGAGACCGCCAGTTATTCTGTAGCTCAGAAATTGGATCAGCATGGTTCACTCTCTCAGGAAACAGACCCTGCACTTGCAGCTCCAGCTGCGGTCTGCTGTCCTCAAGGAGCCTTTGCAACTTCTAAAAGTAAAAGGTGAAGAAGAGAGAAAGAAAGAGAAAATAAAATAGATAAAAAAAGATCTTTTCATCAAAGGTACTCAGTCTTGGCTCCCAATCTTTCTCCCTCCTTGCATCCATGCCATCCTTTTCACTACTATGGTAACCCCCCCTTTCCCGCCTCCCATCACACTAGTCCTTACATTTGAGGACTAGGGAATAGAAATAAAGCTCAGAATAAATCTATTACTGCTGTCCAATAGGCACCGCTCACCACTATGCATGAGTCAACTGGGCTGAGAAATGAGCTCCCGTAATTGTTGAAGAAGAAATAATACAGGAACAGTGAAAGTGGCTTGGGGAACATGGAGTACTACAGACATGGCAACATCCTATCCAAGTAATTTGATTTGGAATAGAGTGTGCTGAAAAGTGTCCCATGCAACCCACAGCCAATGAATCTATCACAAAGAGAAGGCCCATCTCTCTCATCTCCTTCATGCCTCATCTACCAAAGCTGCTTACACTAGTTCATCTGAGGGCTTGCCAAATTACTCGTCTGTACAGGATGGACCTCCTCAAGTCCTTCATATCACCAAGTCTAATGAGTTTGGCACAGACAGAGATGAGCATCACCAGATAAAAATGCAATAATGAGAGGTAGGCAACCATGAAGAAAATCTGGGAAAGTATAAGTATGTAATCAAGTTGACAGTGTCTATTGAAAATAGGATTTGGGAAAACAATTTGCACTTACAGGATCTCATCCAGTAATCATTCTTTTAAAAAGAAGTAGATCTTACCTTGTAGTCCTTAAGTCGTTTTCGTAGTTCAGGTTCTGAGTTCAGATCATTACTGGGCATCGCTGCCTCCAGCTCTTCCAGATGCCTCCCCAGTTTCACTCCCATTTCTTCATATCGAGAGCACTCCTGCACCAATGACAATTATATACAATTGTATATATTGTTTATATACAAATGTGACATGTTAATCTACTGTACATCTTATAAACCTATACATTCATAAATATATATAAATATATAAATATAAAACATTAACATAATATACAGTATGTTTAGATAATCACAATTATCAAACAACAGTTACCAACAAATAAAAGTGAAGGCAAACATGGTTTCTCCAAGACACATGAACATAGTCAACCATATACAGCATGTTAAAACTGTAGCTCAGGCTGCCCTAAGCCTGGCTCACACGGCAGGATAATCGGGCCAATTCTGAGACCGATTTGCTCCTCCCGACGTTCACTGCACGGATGGGTTAAATGTGGAGGATAAATTCCGCTGTATGTAATGGATCACTTTCAGTTTCAGATGCAACAGAAGTACAACAGTAGAACAGAACTGATAATATAGCAATGTCCACACTGTCTTCTCTCATGTTTATTTACTATAAAGAATTATAAAGAATCTACTGCCTGCTCTCACTGTATATTTAGCGAGAAACTCCAGCTAGGGTTTGAGGATCAGAGCCATCCTTCGCAAATATTATCTAAAAGAGCGGGTGTAATAATTCAGAGTGGTTCGTAATGAGTGGGGGTTCTACCTTTTAAACATCGGCTAATATTTATTAAATCCTGCAGTGAGCCAAGCATTAAATAACACACACTTGGAGTAATGGACTATTTGACAGCTTAGAGGTCAGAAATATTTAAGAAGCTCCTGGCCCCCGAATGGCTGTAGCATAATCAGGATTCAACTTCAGTACAGTTAGCTACTCTTCATTTACATGTCATCTTTTTCACAGTGCTCTTCAGAATATAATATAGGTCCTGAAATCATTGTCCACATTAGAAATGTTTACATCGGCTTAAATCAATGCATGTTCTAATTTAAATATGTGTGCCACTTACATATATCTTATTTTTGGATACGGTTATTATGTGTTCATTCTTAAAATGTAGTCATATTTGTTTGCATCCCTACTCCACTTGTACCTCTAAGCGATGCTGTATTTGAACTCCTTGTCCTATAGCCCGCAGAACCTGCTCTGAAACCGACTGTTCAGCGATGTCTTGATCTTGAAGTGCTCCTTCTGGTATCTGCTTGGATAGATGCTGGATCATCGCATGGTACCACTTTAACTCCCTGTAGTACTTCTGTCAGAACAAATACAAGAGTTCAAATGAAAAACACAATCCTCGAGCAGCAGCAGAGCATAAAATCATGCAGAGACAGTTCAAGAAGCTCTGTGCATCACAATAAACATCAGAAAATCTGTAAATGTCAAATCACTTTGGTAAACGAAGGTTTAATTCAAGTATTTCAAAGAATGGGGCAAATATAAACAAACATCCTGTGTGAAGTGTTTCAGGCCTCAAACACTTTGTTGACGAGTTCAGGGGAAAAAATCCAGACATTGAACCAACATTAAGTCTATAGTAACTCAAATACAGTAACCAGGGGGCAATATAGATGCATTTACAGTATCCATGAAGCAAAGTGGTGCATACAAGACACAGAGGGTCATGCAGGCACATGCAGGTATGAAGCCTAGATTCGAGTGGGGCAATCATAGGCTTGGGGTTCAGGAATCATTTCAAGGTCCCGGGTTCGATTCCTAGCACCGCCAAGTCACAATATAGATGAAATGCCCAAGGGCACATAACCCCCGGGAAATGAGGAAGCTGCTCACCACTCTGGGCATGTGTGCTTACTTCAATAGTGTGTATATGTGTGTTTCACAGCACGGACCAATTCCACTGTGTGCAAGCATAGTGGCAAATAGATCACTTTTACAAGTTGGACTGTTGTGAGATTGCTTAGAAGATACTGTGAGCTTTTTCTATAATATCTTTGGCAAATTTAGACGACAGAATAAAGCAAGTTGGTTTTGAGGTGCTGATCTATAAGCTATCCTGTACTAAAACAGTACAGAACTGCTTTATGCTCAGGCATGCACGAGTAATTGTGTACCTTGTGTCCTCTGAGCAAGTTCTGGAGTTGGCTGCAGCTGTGCTCATGTGTGAATTGGCTATATTGAAGTCGCTCAGAGCCTAGCTCTAGAAGATCCCTCAAACCATGTAGATTAGCCTGATAGCAGCGACATAGTGCTGATAACTCTTGTTCTATCCTCTTGTCATCTTGCATAGAATGCCACATCTTGCCCTGCACACACTTGAGAGGACAGCACAGGAGCATGAAAATCACTAATAATATAGATAAGTTGTGCTTTGTTGAAAGAAGACAAGTGTCTGCTACATGATGTTCAACTGGTAAAAAATACGAAAACGTACCTGCAGGCTAGACGGATCTTGCCAGAGGCCACATGATTTACTATGAGTTGTTCCACTGACCTCCAGAACAGACACAGGATTTTCAAGCAACTGCTCTGTAAACTATATGCCATTGTATATAGAAGGAAATTACTCATACTGAAGCATTTAGACTGCAATTACTGTAAGTGCTGGTGAAGTACAAACCTGTGGAGTATGACTGAGTTGCCTACTCAGCAGCTCCTCCTGGGATGACAAGGCTTTCTGAATGGACGATATGCAACTACTGATTCGCTCCAGACAGGAAGTTACATTTAAGTCTTTAGAGTCAGCGATTTCTGGACCCATACTGCTTATCATACTGTTTATAGAAGCTAGCTGTGATAAAAGACACTGAGAAGTAGAGTGAAATCAAACTACGGTGAATAACCAAATACGATTTTGGGTAGAATATCTAAGTGAGGTGGTATTATATGCTACCTCTGTATTGAGCAGAAGGAGTTGGCTAGTCTCTCTGCTCATCTCTGATGGGGATTGAAATGTGCGCATGATTCTGGAGAGTGTGTGACACAGCCCATTCAAGGACACGCACAGATCAGATTGAACAATACCAGCCTGAAAGGAATAATCAATGAGAAGATTTTGTAAGAGAAAAACACACTGTGACATCTAATTCAACAAATGATATTTAAGTGTCTGTTGAGAGTAGGGCGTGAAAGCAAGATTCAATCCAAACGCCTGAATGACCACTTAATGAGGGGTAATATGGAGAATCATCTTTAGCGCTGTGATGTTACATTGCCAAACTCACTGGAGCAGCCAGGGTGAGACTCTGATGACGGATAAGCCGAAGTCGCTCAGCATGGTCATGCATTTCCTGGATGATAGAAGATCCAGCATCACCGACCAATTTATCCTCAGCAATTATCTTCAGCTGGGAAGAAAACACCACATAAAATATAGAATTTTAAAACTTCATTCCATTCTGTTTTAATTTACAGTTTGTACTTTGGAAATTTTTTGGAATTGGGTTCGTAGTTCTGCTGCACTCTCAGTTTTGCAATCCATCATCACTTTCAACCCTCTCTTCGGTTCATGCGCCACAAACATTTCCAAACAGGGTTGAATTTCTACTACAACTATGCAAGAGTAAGGTTGTATACACAGAGAGGTGTTTTTTTATTTAGGTCTGTCACTGACCTGCAATTTACTTCTGTCCAGCTCAGAGTTTACAGAGTACAGCAGAAGATCTAGTTTAGGGAGAAGCTGAAGCCAGGTCTCTTCCATCCCTATTGGCTGCTCAGAGATATGCAGACTTCTGTCAATGGATCTTAATACACACAAAACACAAGAGATTCTTTGGTCTTGAACCGTACTTGAGTTTAAATGACAAGCAGGAGATTTAAAGAGATATTTAAACAAGGATTTGCTTAGAAAGGGAATAAATTTGTACCATACCTCACATGTTCCTGAGACTTTGTCTGGTCCTCCTGCTCCAAATGGGAGCTATCGCTTTGGCAAGTGATAGCCTCTATCTGATCTTTCTGTTCCTGAAGCTCTTTTACTGCCTGTTAAAAATTTAACAAAAATAATGAACATTTTCAAGGAGGGAGTGGCATCTAGTGTCAACCCTGTCTAGTGTTGTTCCTGTCCTTGCGCCCAGAGTTTCGTTGTGGGCACTGGCTTTGCCATAACCCTGTGTGGATTAAGCGGAAGATAATGAATTAATGCTGTTTTCACAAACATTTGTGAAAGAATGGCTGCTCTCAGGAGCTAAGTGAATTCAAGTCACTGGAATTCAAGAGCCAATTCCACATTGATACATCACAAAGACTTGCCGTCTTGGTCACAGATGCGCCAGCAAGACGTGCACTAACAATTTGTCCTCTTTTGAAGTCTGGTATGTCACCCATAATGTTGTGTGCATTACAATATTTTGAGCAAAACTGTGCTCTTACTCTGCTAATTGAACCTTCACACTCTGCTCTTACTGGTGCAATGTGAAA
>JAOUQV010000029.1:1099200-1109968 GCA_028565295.1 Aspidoras spilotus | reverse complement strand
CAGGTGTTTCAGTTTCATTGTCCAGCCCCTGTATAATATTATGTGCTCTGCAGTTCCCACCCACAAGTTTGAAGAAGATTGTAAACAAACGCCACCATAAGCATGCAGCATTGTCATCTGCCTTCGTATACCGCCATAATACAAAAGGAATAGGTTTGTTTATAAAACAAATAAAGAGTATTCCATGTACAAAATGTACACCAATGTTAAGCTAACCAATTACCAAAAACCAATGCTGTTAGCCATTTTGCTTACTTGATGTCAGCTATTTTGCCTGATATGTAGTCAACTGAAAAATGCTCTGTAGTAACAGGATTAAAGTAGCCATGTTACCACCCATCATAGATATACTCCCTGTGAATAATTTTTATGAAATTAAATAACGATTAAGTGGCTGTGTCAAGCTATTGCCATTCTTTAAGTTGTGCATGTAAACGTACTGATTTTGGACACAGTAGTAAACACATTAATGTAGCTCCCGCGTAAATTAAAATCAGCCCAAATTATTCCTCAACAAAAGATCAAAAGTCATCTTCTGCAGACACTAGCACATTGTCAGGACAACCATATACTGTCCCTGTGTGAAAGAAGTGGCTAAAATATGACAAAGACTTCTGATTGCAAGTTTCCCACTAATTTCTTGGTTAAACTGCTTGACAGTGGACAGAAGTAAAACATTCCTGTATCTGTAAAGGAAATTGTAAATAAGCCTTTCTTCGACAGGAAACAACGCAGCAAAGTCAAGGAGTTTCCATGGAACCATAAAACACAGAATCAAATCAATTGAGTTATACATACAGGATATATGACCTCATGTCTGGAAGTCAGAATGTTTCCTCGAACTGTATGTTAAACTCATAGCTAATGTTAAACGGAATCGCTCACCGTGAGAGCAGGATATTGCAGTTTTGTGCTCGTCGACCATCTATGACCGAGAGCTCTTTGACTTTTTTTGAGCTCAGGGTGTCGTCCTCGGCCTCTTTCTGCAGTAGCAATGAATAAAATATTAGACATTTTCAATAAAAACACAACACTATCCACAACAAGATTATAATTCTTAAGACTCACACATATACACAATAACGTCTGACATTAGCAGCAGGTAAAGCTCTTAGATTTAAACAAAGTTACAAAATTGATTTTGTTGTTGGAGTAGAACCTACCTGTTTGTTGTTATTGACCATAAAGAAGTCCTAAAACGCAAGCAAGAAGCAAAGTAGATGCAGCACAAGTTAGAAAGAGCAGTGATTTGTGAGCCAAACTAAAAACAGACTTGCGGAAGAGATGTGATTATGAATGATTGGGAGGGTGCACAAAAGCAAAAGTAAATGATGGGATGCAAGGTCAGCTTCATGCTATTGTTTTATAAAACAATTCATCATATTTTCTTCCAATGACACACAACTACAACTACATTACTGACGAAGCAAATGTTATAGTTAAATTAAACGCAACAATTTTTAACATAATAGACCATTGCTGTGTTCAAAACAGTCCCAAGGCACTATATTATGCATTAGAAAACAGAAGCGCTGCATACAATACAATTATAGAGAACAGAATATGTCGAAGAAAACAATTAAAGCACACTGTCGTTCTGCATAAGCAGTCATGAAATATTGCACAGCATGTGACTAAATGACAAAAAAAAAAAAAAAACACTGTTGGTCAATCACTCAAGGGAAGGTTAATGGTTGTATACAATATGTCTGACTGAGTAGAAACTCTTTAGGGATGTTTTGGTGATATTTTCCAGACAGATGACCCTTAATAACGGTTCATCTTAGGCACTAAGACATATCCTTTTATGGACCATGATGCACTTCCACAAACACATTGGCCTGAATATCAGACTTCTAGATCTTTCTTTGTTAAATAAAACAGGAAGCCCACCCATTCCTGATTGTCATCCTATTGATCCTCAAGGTTCACATACTTTTGCCATTTACAGATATCTAATTAAAAGTAATTTTTTTGCTCACTAAATATACAGCACAAGGTTTTGAATTACTATGACTTGTGTAATAAGTATTAGTTCAAATGTATTGCTGCAAGATTACAGTTAATTTAAGGGTTCATAAACTTTAAAGCACCACTGTAGTTAAAGCTACATTTAAATATTATGTTCAGATGTTCCTCACTGAAGGAGTGTACAAATTAGCCACAGTTTTTGGATCGTAGAATGCATTACACAGTGAACAAAGCATAGTTTTGAAAACAGCAAACATGATATCTATTGGCATTAGTTATGGATAAACAAGTGATTAAATGTGAACTGTAGCTTAATCATTGAAGATTGCAGAAAGATCGATAATATATAAAGCATACAGCATTACAGAATTAACAGGGGCTTAGTATGCATGTCCGGATTATTTAAATGCATAGCACAGGTCAACTTCTATAGCATGCTTTTTATTAAAACCATTTGTGTTTCGCCTGATGACATCAGGAAACATTGTAAACTGTGAACTGTACAATCCCCAATCTGTAATATTCCATTGGCAGCAATAATACTCTGTAAAAAAACTGCTGGCATTAAAATTACATACGCATGCGTAAGTTACTATAAAGGCTCTCATTTCTGCACTGAGATAGAGAGAAATAGAGAGAGAGAGAAAGAGAGAGAGAAAGAGAGTGAGAAAATATGGTCATTTTTGGTAACCTGTTGCCTCTGGTACGCTGAAAAGGTCTTCTCAATGTCTTCCAGGTCCAAAATTTTAAACACTTTGCTGTCATCAACTTCAGCCCACACTGTGCCTTCTAGCTTACTCTGCAGAATTAAGAAGAAATACAGAATATTGTTCTTTACAACAAAAAATAGTTATTATTCAGGTTTTTTCATCTGTAATAATTACAGAAAGGGGCTTAAAGGGAACCTGGCCATCTGTTAATACACACACTCTGTGATCGAACACCTGTGGACACCGGACTATAACAAGCATATGTGCTTTTTTTTAACCCCCTACTGAACACGCAATTTAATCATTCTTTGCTGTTAAAACAAACCCCTACTCTTCTGGGAAGGCTTTCAACTAGAATTTGAAGTGTGGTTGCATGGATGTTTGTGCACTGAGCCAAAAGAAAGTGGTTTAAAATGATGCTGGATAAGGAGGTTTTGGGATGTAGTTATATCTCCAGATCATTCCAAAGTAGACATTATACCGGAATTCCAAAAAAGTTTGGATGCTGTGTAAACTGTAAATTAAAACAGAATGCAATGATTTGCAAATCACATAGAACTGGTATAGAAAGGTATAGAACTGGATGATATGATGGAGAAATGTAGATATTTTTTATGTGCAGGAGACGAAGTGGAAGGATAGTAAGCCTTGAAGCATTGGTGCAGGTTTTAAACTGTTTTATCATGGTGTGGATAGGAAGAAATATGGAGTGGGGTTGATCCTAAAGAAGGACTATACAAAGTGTTGAGAGGTGAAAAGGGTGTCAGATAGGGTGATGAATTTAAAGTTAGAAATTGAAGGTGTAATGGTATCAATGGTTATGCACCACAAGTTGGCTATGAGTTGGAGGAGAAAAAGATTTTGAAGGAAGTTATATCCAGTGGTAC
Organism: Aspidoras spilotus; assembly: GCA_028565295.1. Taxonomy (NCBI): domain Eukaryota; kingdom Metazoa; phylum Chordata; class Actinopteri; order Siluriformes; family Callichthyidae; genus Aspidoras; species Aspidoras spilotus. The sequence goes on along the minus strand of JAOUQV010000029.1, from coordinate 1,106,400 downwards.
AGAGAATTCCCAGAGAGAAGAAAGTGGTGATTGGTGCAGATTTCAGTGGGCATGTTAGTGAAGGAAATAAAGGAGATGAGGGGGTGATGGGCAAGTTTGGTGTTAAGGATAGGAATCTAGAAGGAAATGGTGGTGGATTTTGCAAAGATTCAGGAGGTTATTCAGAGGAAGAGGTTAGCAAAGAAATAATGGGAAAGGGAGAGGACTGAAGAGAGTAAGCAGGAGTAATAAGAGATGCAACGTAGGACAAAGAGGGAAGTAGCAAAAGCCAAGCAGAAGGCCTATGATGAGTTGTACGAGAGGTTAGACAGTAAGGAAGGAAAGGTGGAGTTGTATCGGCTGGCGAGACAAAAAGATAGAGCAGCAAAGGATGTGCAACATGTCAGGGTGATAGGGTGATAAGGATAGAAATAAAAATGTATTGACAGGTGAGGAAAGGGTGAAGGAATGATAGAAGGAATATTTTGAGGAACTGATGAATAAAGAGAACCAAAGTAAAAGAAATGTGGAAGGCATAGAAAATGTGGAATAGGCGGGAGCAAAAATTTACAAGGATTAAGTAAGGAAAGCTTTGAAAAGGATGAAGAAGGAAAAAGCAATCGGACCTGATGGCATACTGGTAGAAGTATGAAAATGTATAGGAGAGATGGGAGTGGTGTTTCTGACTAGATATACAATGAGATTTTTGAGAATGAAATGATGCCTGAGGAATGAAGGGAAGTCTACTTGTACCGATTTATAAGAACAAGGGTGATAATAATAATAATAGATACTTTATTTTGATGTGCAGAGTTGTAGCAATTACAGGAGCATAAAGTTAATGAGTAACACAATGAAGATTTGGAAGAGAGTTGTTGAAGCTAGTAACTGAGCAGAAGTATGGTTTCATGCCAAGAAAGAGCTACACTGTGTCTTTGCAGATTTAAAGAAAGCTTATGATTGGTTGCCGAGAGAAACTGTGGTGGTGTATAACGTTAGAGTGGCTAAAAAGTATGTCAGAATAGTGCAGGACACTACAGATGTGCAGTAGGAGTGACAGATAGCTTCAAGGTGGGACTGCATCAAGCATCGGCTCCGAGCACCTTCTTGTTTGCTCTAGTGATGGACAGATTAACAGTTGAGGTCAGATAGGAATTACAGTGGACTATGATGTTTACTGTTCAAAGCAATGGGGAGTATGGAAAAGAGGTGAAGAAGAGAGTACAGACAGGATGGAGTGGATGGAAAGAAGTGATGTGTGACAAAAGAGTTGCAGCAAAAGTGAAAGGAAAAGTTTATAAGAGAGTAGTGAGACCAGCCTTGTTGTATAGTTTGGAGACAATAGAACTGACTAAGAGACAGGAAGCAGAGCCTGAGGTGGCCGAAGATGTTGAGGTTCTTGTTGGAAGTAACCAGGATGGACAGGATTAGGAATGAAAACATCAGAGGGACAGCACAGGTTGGAAAATTGGGAGACAAAGTTAGGGAGGGTCGATTGAGATGGTTTGTACATGTACAGAGGAGGGACAGTGGATATATTGGTAGGAGGATGTTAGAGATGAAGTTGCCAGACAGGAACATTGGCGTAAAAGCAGAAGATGCAGAGGACAGAGTGAGGTGGAAAAGACTGATTCGCTATAGCGACCCCTGGAGGCTGAAAGAAGAAGATGTTAAAACTGAAACAGTACGGTTTCTGCAGACAACTGCGTCTAAAAATTGTGGAATAGTTTTAGAAAAAAATTACGGAATTAAAAATGTTATATCTAAACATCTACAGTACATAATGCCATTAAACAATGACTTGCAAATAACTGACTCACATTTGACAGTTCATGAGAATTGCAAATAACTGCATTCTGATTATAATTTACATTTTACATGATGTGCCAACTTTTTGAAATTTGGGCTTGTATATTAAGAATAACTGGAGCAACATTTACAGTGTCTATATCAGCCATTTTTAATGAGAGGTGTGCAGATAATAAATAATAAATGGCGTTCAAAATCATTTAAAGCTAGAAAATAATGTCGGCAGCTCTGGACATAATGTGTTCATTCAGTGGAAAGTTCATGAATTAAAAAGCATCACATCTAAATAAAAAGCCGAATATCTGAGTAGCTTGATTAGATTACTGAAATAAACAAGTGCTGAATGGCTCCGTGCAATTTATTTTACTGATAAAGGAATTCCTGGCTGTGAAATGCCTGAGAACCTTTAGACCAGACGACACAAGTTACCTCACCTCAGACAACTTGGACCAGTTAAAAGACTTGAGTGGATTTGATGGCTGCGGAATATTTTTCTTCTTTGAAGCTGGGCCTATAGGCGCTCCTGGAGGAAGAGGGCCACCAAGAACAGGTCTTCCAGGAAGAGGTGGAGGGCAGCCAGGTGGAGGCGGTGGTGGTGGGGGCATCATGGCACCAGAGGGTGGAGGTGGTGGAGGAGGCGGCATCATTCCTCCTGGGGGTGGTGGAGGAGGAAGCACTGGAGAGAGAGGCCCACCTGGGGGCCCAGGGATGACTGGAGGGCCACCGGGTACAACAGCTACCTGCCTCTTTAAAAAGAAAGTTAATCTATATCAAGACAGGGTTGTATTTTATCATTTAAAAAAAGAAAAAAAAAGGAAACAAAGAAAGAAAACAAAAGCAAACAAACAATAAACAAATACAAATGTAAATTAATAGCACAGAGTAAAGAAAAGCAAAAGACAAGTGGAAAAGATAAATAAAAAAACATGTAAAGTAGGAACCGTAATAAAGAGAAGTAAAATAAAGATGTAAGAAAGCAAAGGAAAGAGAAAGAAAGAAAGAAAGAAAGAAAGAAAGAAAGAAAGAAAAGTAAAGGTGATAAAAGAAAAGGAAAGAATAAAATTGAAGAAGGAAAGAAAAGTAAAGGTGATAAAAGAAAAGGAAAGAATAAAATTAAAGAAGGAAAGAAAAGTAAAGAAAGGAAATGAAAGAAAGAAGATGAAAGCAAATTAGAGAAAGTAAAGGGAATGAAATGAAAAAGGAAATGAAAGAAAAGTAAAAAAAGGAAATAAAAGGAAAGGGAAGAAGAAAAGGAAAAAAATTATAGAAAGGAAAAAAGGAAAGTAGAAAAAAAAAAGAAAATAAAAGGATAAAAATAAAATGAAGGAAGAAAGGAAATAAGAATAGAAGAAATGAAAGAAAAAAGGAAAAAAGAATAGAAGAAATGAAAGAAAATGAAAGAAGAAAGGAAAAAAGAATAGAAGAAATGAAAGAAAAAATGATTGGATGAAAGGAAGGAAAGAAGAAAGTAGTGATGGGATGAGTTATGTATACCGTGCTGAGCTCATGCAGGCGACCACTAAGCTCCATCACTTGCTGCTTGACCAGTCGATGTTCTCCTGTCTCTTTCTCCAGTTTCTCCTTCATCTTGTTGAGCGTCTGCATCATTTCGTCTTTTTCTTGGGATTTGGCATCACACTCTCTCTCCTTCTTCTCTAACCGCTGCTGGAGCTCGTGGTGGTCTGTCAAGAATACAGACAAATCGAATATGAAAATAATATTTAAATAATTTTAGAATCTGAGTGTAGTTTTAAACCCGGGTTACAGACCTTTCCGCATCTTCTCAGCTTGCTCTTTCCACTGTTTGACCTCATTTTCATTGACAAGCCTTTAAAAATGATAAGGGTTCGACTGAGCCATATTATACAGGCACAGTGGCAAATATAACAGTAAAATGCTTGAGAGAGGGGTAGAGAGCGGAAAAACTCACATTCGAACCACATTCTTGACGTTAAAGTTTTCTAAAGGAGTGACATCGGGATCATGACCTTTGTCATTTTGGAGAACCATCTGTTGGACAATGCGATCGAGCAGCAGCCAGTACTGCACTGTATTCCCGCTCCTCTTGTCTGAAATAACATAGAAATGTGATACTATGGATTAAAACATGAACACTCTGTTAGTATAATATTTAAAATAAAAGGAAGTAGCCGAAAGTGAAGGAGAATGCGGACAAAAAGAAGAAACATGTGAAGAAGATAAAGGAATATAAGAAAGAAGTTAAAGAAGGAAGGAAAAAATAGAACGGGTGAAGGACACGGAAATAAAAGGATGTAAAATGGGAAGGGAAAGAAAAGAAGCTAGGAAGGACATAAGGAAACTAGGAAAGCAAATATGCAAGAAAGACAAAGGAAATAAAAGAAAGGATAGAAATGGAAAGAAAGAATGAAATGGAAGAAAGAAATAGAAGTAAAGACAGATGGAAGGAAAGAAGGAAGGAAGGAAAAAGAAATTGTGAAGAACACAAAATAAACGAAAAGAAAAGGACCTAAAGAACAAAAAGTCAAGGGGATGGATAGGAACAAAAAGCGCTGGAGAAGTAAAAGGGAAATAACCGCAAAAAAAGTAAATGAAAGGAAAAGAAAATATTATAAAAAACAACAAAAAAAAAAGAAAATGAAGGAAAAAAGGGAAATACATAAGAAAGAAAAGCTCACATGGCATGAGCAGGCAGTGGTGCAGTATGGATATAAAGTGCGGATATGCATCTGTGTGATTCATCTTCTTGCGTATGAGCTCAAACATCTGGCTTGCACTTTTAGTGTCTACATGTATCTAAAAGAAGAGAGAAAAAAACCAGTAATACTCAGTAATACACATCAGACAAACGTTATTAGGAAAAGCACTAATGATCACGGGGTCCACTTACACTCTCAAAGCGTCTGGATAAGGTCAGTTCATCATCATTTCTTAGCATTTCAAAGTAATCCAAATGCCTAAAAATGAAACAACACACAGGGCTATGAAGAGAAACCAGAGGCCAGAAATAAGAACTGATTCAGAATTGTACATGAAACAGGAATTTTACCGGTCCAGTGTTGAGTTTTCATGTGACCTGAGTTTATCAATCACCGGCTGAATCCCCAACATGAGGAACTCGTATCGCAAATGTACCCGGAACTCGAGACTGGTCTGTGGGTTAAAAGCATTTTTTAGGCAAAAGGTTTATGAGGTTGAGTCAAAAATTAATAGCAGTCCAGTGTTTACATTAATAGCAGTCTGGAGTTCAAATATGAGGAGGTCATTCCTTCTGTAAAGAAATAGGTGTCAATTATGGCCCTTTGTTAAAGAAGGGCAGCAAATTTTGCACCTGTTGGTTATAGCCCTTGCTCAGTGAGTAGAATGGGTCACTCCAGACACTGTACCGAGTTTTAAAAAACTTGAATCAAGAGGTTGATTGGAAAGAGAAAAACATAAAGTGCAGAAAATAAATGGCTGCTCAACTAAAATGTGCTCAAATGCTTTTAAAATAGCAAAAAAAACAAGCATGTGATATGATAATAATTACTATTATCTGCATAGATCATAGGATACTCTGAAGCATCCATAAAAAAAGATATACAGTGACCTGTGAGCACTACAATCAGAAGATGCCTACATATGTTGAAAAGGTTACAGTTTGCTGAAGAAGAATATATTGACTGGGCTAAAAAGAATTGGTGGAACATTCTATGGACATATGAGAGCACGATTGCTCTTATTGGGTCTAAATGCCACTATAAACCCATAAACACAAAATTTAAGTACACTCTTAAGACTATAAAACATGAAAGTTCAAGCATAATGGATTGGAGATGTTTCTCAAAATTTAGAGTCGGGACCATTTATAACAAACCAGGTAAAATGGACAGGTTTAAATACTAGAAGAGGTTGCCTTATGGTTATCAAGAAATGGCCTTGAAATGGGTGTTTCAGCAGGAAGGATTGATTGATTGATTATGAGAGATTGATGTTGTGCCCAAACCCCAGATGCTAAAGCCAAGAATGCAGAAAATCTATAGAATGTAGTCACGTCAGCTTGACTTGGATATTAGTTGAACAGATTGTGAATCAAGTATCAGAAATGAAGGTTATACATTAAAACTAATGATAAGTTCAGTGATTAACAAAAACATCTAATCTGATGTTTACAGATTAAACTGTAAATGTTCAAGTTTGTATATGAATATGCAGACAATGCTAGTTTTTTTTTTCTAACAGCACATTATCATTTTTTTCTTCATTATCAGCTGAAAAATTGATCTCATGTGTTTATTTGGGAAGTGATCCCAGTGCCTTGTTGTATAATAAAATAATATTACAAGGATTTCGCTTTTTTCCTTCAGTTTTAAACACTCGACTATTATTTTTAACACAACTGTAGATCATTTTCAACATAATCTCCGTTTTAAAATGCTCATTATTCATCTCTTAACAACTTTACATATTCGTCTCATATGTGAATCTTAGTCTGGGCAGGGTTTATTTCATAGACCAGACAGGTTTCAGCATCGGTGGCTATTCTAATGACAGAAACACGGTCATGCTCATACACAAGTCTCAAATCATATATTCAGTCACATATTAATACACAAGTTACTGACAATTTAGCATTTCCAATTCACCTAGCGTGCATGTCTTTGGACTGTGAGAGAAAACAGGAGCACCCGGAGTAAACCTGCAAACTCCACACAGAAATTCACAGGTCGCCCCATCCGGGTTCTTTTGCTGTGCTGCCCAAAAGTAGAACTGTGTACGGGCAGCAGTGTTTGGACTTGCACTCTTCATTACCTTGGATAGCAGGCTTCAGTTTTTTTAGTGAATATCTCAATGTAACCAACTGGTGAACCATTTTCCTTATAATGTTTCAATACTGGCTCTTAACGATCCAAGAGATTTTCTAGATAATGTTTGACTACTGAACTTACTGTTGGTCAGCGACTGATGTTTCTATTCTATACTATTCTCTGCCCCAAATTGATGTATTAACAGAAATTTTTATATAACTGGAGTGCAAATAATTTTTGACTTGCCTTTATACAAGTAAAGTTGGTTACACTAGTAAACTGTACTACAGATAAATGTCTTACTCAACATGACATGACTGAGATTACGCAAAGACATTTATTTAATAGTGTACACAATATGTATCACATTATAATGTTTATGCAAGCAGACTGACATCTAATCACCTGATCCCAATCAGATCTAATAAGTAATACAATATATGGATAATGTCTGCAAAAATTTTTCTTCTCATGAATTATCATAAACGTAATATTTATGCTTGTATTATTCACCACCAATTAGCATAAATTTGATAGAGCAAGCTTTAAAAACATAAGAAAAACTTCACATACAGGGGTTAGACAATGAAACTGAAACACCTGTCATTTTAGTGTGGGAGGTTTCATGGCTAAATTGGACTAGCCT
>JAOUQV010000029.1:982052-997894 GCA_028565295.1 Aspidoras spilotus | reverse complement strand
CACTAGGCTTGTCCAATTTAGCCATGAAACCTCCCACACTAAAATTACAGGTGTTTCAGTTTCATTGTCTAACCCCTTTAATTTAACTGTGATTTATACTCCATGTATACTCCATATATATAATATACTCTATATAATATATTTTAGGGTGGGACGCAGTGGGCAGTGCTGTTGCTTCACAGCAAGAAGGACCCGGGTTCAATCCCGGGGGGACAACTCTGTACCTTTCTGTGTGGAGTTTTTATGTTCCCCTGCTTTCATGCGGGTTTCTCTGAGTGCTCCGTTTTGCTCAGTTCCGTAGACCTGCATGTAAGGTTAATTGGTTTCTCTAAAGTGGCCATTAGTGTGTGAATGTGTGTCCATGATGGATTGGCACCCTGTCTAGGGTTTTCCTACAGGTGGGCACTGGCTGGGCCACAACCACATGTGGATTAAACGGAAGATAATTAATGAATAAAGGAATAATATATATTAAGATTTTCACACTATACACAGTCTTAAACACTTAAAGCACTTAAACCGTTCCATATAACTGTCACTCACTTAGCCATTATGCAGCTCTTAGTGGCCTTGTTTGAGCCTAATTTGCACACTCCATAAATACATTCAATACTGGATAAATCTTTAACCTATCTTTTATCCAAAGATATCATTTTTTAGGATATTTTAAGAATCCAAAAATGTCTGATTTATGACAAATGTTGGGGAAAATGTTGTCTGATTATGAGAAAATAAGCAAACCAGTGCTTATAAATATAAAAGAACTGATCATCTGATGGGACATTTTACACTTTAAGAAGATACGGTTAATTATTTAAACTTTAAATTGAGTTTCTGTCTGAAAGTGTAAGGATTTTAAAGCAGATTGTTCTGCATTGTGCCGATTTTCCCTCTGTCAGTCACACTCACTAAATTCTCCCCATAGATATGAATGGAGTGATTTTGAAAAAAGTGATATAATGTGAACTGTGAGAGTGCCATGTCTGTAATTTGATGCCCCAGGTTCGAGCCTTCTGATTTTCATGGTTGTAGCTAAAACAATGACAGACTTAAAGTTAAAAAAACTACCATATTTATTCCTATGAAACAATTTTATTTTTTTACTTTTATTTTAAAAATCACAAATCTCACAAACGCCAACAATATAGCATGGGTCTCATCATAATTAACTACACAATGGTGCTTGAATGGAGCCTGTACCTTCTGCGCTTTGGGTTGTATTTAACATGTAAAGTGCTTATGAAGAAGAAGAAGTATGACGGATAACAGCAGAGTGCTTTTTCGAGAAGACTAATATCTGAAAATTATATAATGATACTAATTTTATGGGCATAATCTTCCATCCACTGTCTGCTTTTTCTATCACATCACACCTCTAGACATCATTTATTGTTAGAAAAATGCTTTGTCGGCTGCTGCAGGGGGAATTAGAGCAAAGATTTAGAGTAAGAATGAGTGGAGGTATTTAGGAAAACCAGGAAACCAGATGATATCACTTGCTGGGGGGGAAAGTCCCAAACATTCCCACCATCTCCCAGACAACAGGGTGAGATTTTCAATAGTCAACATTTCCCTGTCAAGTCATGTAGCGGAAGCTCAGACATGCTCATTCCAGATGCTTGACTGGCCCACTGGGAGCATGGCCAAACATTACTGGTAAGATATGTAACCTCTATCTGACACAGGCCTGAGTTTAGTGCTCTGGCCTAAACACTTATGAGTCTGTCGAAGTAATTCCAAGATAATATCTAGCCATCTTGTTACAGTATATGTACTCTCTGATAACAAAGACCAAATAATACAAATGAACTAAACCTACAATATTATAATAATAGAAATCAGAAAAAAGATAATATCTCAGGTTATCCCACACACTGCTCCCACATCAGCGGGTTTGGTCATAATGACTAACAGTGATAAACAAATGCAGCTGATGTATTAAGGGAAAAGGATAGGAAAAGGGTCCCATTAAATAGACAGGTATGATTGGCTAACCATAGGATTTATAATGATAAATGATACATTTTTAAGTGACTTAAATGAGATGGTTCATGCTGCAGTGACACTAAAGTCAGAAAGCCTTAAAGGGTGTTTAAACAATAGAAGACACAAGACATGCAGAAATTTCCGTCTATGGGTGGATTACACGTCTCCCAGAGGAGTGGAATTTGTACAATTTGAAATTAAACAGGAAAAATACATTTTTTGACCATTGCGAAGAATTACGGGCCATCTAAAAATGCTGAAACAGCCCAAAGTAATCGCAATGATGCAGTTGTCAGCCTCTGGTGTGTAAGCACCCTAATTCATAAAACACTTTGTAATAATGTACAGTATGTAATAACATGCAATACACCATACACCGCCTATCATGACTGTTGAACACAAATACAAACCAATTGGCAATTGGCAATAGTTCATTAACATGACTGTTATAAAAAGCATCAGCAATTCCCCTAATTCTGAACTGACAAATAGTGGAGCAATATACGATAGGAGTTTGAACATATTATCTACAGTGCATAATATCATGAAAGGAATCTGTATGCATAAGGGTCAAGGCTGGAAAACCATTCTGGGTGCCCGTGATCTTCGGGCCCTTAGACGGCACTGTATCACATACAGGTATTTATTGGTACTTATATTTTCAAATGCAGTTATTCTTTTGTGCAATAACTCGCTGTTTAGTATTTAGCACTGACCATTATATTACTATCACCTGTGGAAAGTTTACAGTTACACTGTGTAATATCAAGAACAATTACCTCACCACTGTAAACTACATGCAATATGTTTACTTAATGTGTATTTTATGTCTGTCTACAAAGTCTTATATACCTGTCTTTGTATTATGTGTACAGCTCTGGCTATGGAGCTTGATAAACCCAATCTCGTTTTGCTATGCACTCCTTGTTGTATAGTCTGAAGGACAATAAACATCAAGAGAATAGTACATAGAACACTATGGGCAGAATCTTGAGTTAAATTGGCAACAGTGGGGCTGTATTGGATTTTGCAAGCTGCAATAAAGTGAAATACAGCAATAAGTATGATGATGGAAAGACAGCATGGGTGAAAGCCAGGCTCTTCTATTCATTCAGATTTTTGTGAAAATAAGAGTGGGGGAGTGGTAGAGAGAGAAAAACATGCAGACTCAGACTATCATGGAAACCTGCCAGGTGTCTGTGTGGTCTTCAGATTTTAGCGATCATAAAGCAACCCAGGCAAAAAAGGTACATGCAAAATAAACTTCAACCCTTTGCAATCTTCAGGCACACATCCTCCATATGACCAAAAGAAATATGACTCCTAGCATAGCCATTATTTCCTGAAATGACCTAGCTACACTTGTCTATCCAACCCAGCAATATACAGAAAGACTCCTAGCATCTCCTTACACACATACAGTAAAACAATCCTGGCATATCCCTTAGTATCCCGGGTCTTTCGGCTCAGGACTATGTCTCTGTTTTTCTCTCCACTCCATTCTTGTTTGGATTGGTTTTACATGTCATTATAAATGTATGCAGCCTTGAGTGAGGTCTATAATTGACACCTAATCTCAAATAATCTCTCCCATGCTTGTGTGTTCTTCAGAGGTGATATGGTTGAACCAGGGCTCAGCAAATATCACTACAGTTCAATATACTGATGTGTTAAAGTGCACAAAATATGCAAACAACATATGAAATATGGAATTCGGCTAAGATGAAAGTACAGTACATCTTTTTAATGGAGCACGTGCCATCTACTAATTCCAAAACAAATTTACAAGAAGTGAAATGTACAGCAAAAACATCCATTTAAACATGTTAGAAAGAATGACAGCCTGACATACGATCTGTAATTACACGGGGCCTCCAGAGCAAGTGTGTTGGTTTAACCAACCCCACCCTATCTATTAGTTTATATAACTTTCAATGAGGGCCATAATGGCTGTTAGAGGTTAGTGTGAAGCCACGAATGGCTACATGCTACACATAAATATAATGGTAACATAAATGTATATCAAACATTATTACACATATAGACACAGACATTGATATACAGTATAGCAGAGGCTTGCAGACAAGGTGTATTTTAACATACACCTTGTCCCTGATAAAAAGGAGAGGCTGAAAAAAGAAGAAGAAGAAAGTAAAATAAAAACATCAATCAATTAAAAACGCTACATTGTGTTTTCTTGTTGGTACAAGACCGAACAAATCAAACAAATAAAAACTGCTCATTTTAATGTCTTCTGTGGTTTGTACCTCTCTATGTGCCTGCACTGTGAGTCTATTGTCAAATGGCATGATAATCTGTCAACTCTCTACCTACTGCACCACCATTCTGCCCACTTTCTCTAAGACAAACTATTAGCACTATGCCCTCTAATGGTAGTCCTGCATCCCTAGATGTCGTTTTACTGGGATTGTAGCATGGGTACTTTGACCGGCTACACATCTCAATATGCTGCAAACCGTGTTGCATTATATGTTCCGACACATTTCTGTGATAGCCAAATGGACATTATTCTGCAATTTATGCTACATTAGCTTTTCTGTGTAATCTGACCAGACTAGCGTTCTCTCCTGACTCTCATCAATGAGATTTGGGAGCCTTTGATCTTGTTGCTAGGTCACGTTTGTGGTTATTTAGACCACTATTGTTTGGTAATAACCACTGCATATATGGATTGACACAATACCTGCTGTTTGGGAGTTTTTGCCCAGGTATCCTAGTCATTATAACTGTCATGTTGTAAAGTCGATCATATTTCACCCTTTTAAATCTGCCATTTTAATAAGAACGTCACTGTTATTCACTATACCTGACAGTAGTATTAATATTATCGCTAATCACTGTATATACTGCATTGATTAAATCAGTATATAAAACAGAGATAGAATGAGAAATCTCTTATGAAAGCAAGTAAATGGTGTGAGTAAACTTAGTTGTTTATGTCACCAGGTTATCAACACACTCAGTATATGGATTTTCCTGCTTCTCTCTCTCTCTAGCTCTTCCTCTCTGTGTCTCCCCCCCCACACACCCACACGTGACACAGAGCACTGGAAGTTCTCACCCCTGAAAGATTCATATGGCAGCCATCATGGCTTATTAAACACATAAACACATTAATAATGCACATACTGTGCAGAGTTAATATCTGCTATACATTCACCTCAAGCTGAGACCCTGCAGACACACTAAGTAAAAGACAGCCTAAATGAACATTAATCTCTGCATTAGGACATAATAAGCAAATTGTATTTTCACTGAAAATGAAACAGTCTGTACATAAACATGCACCTATTATTCCTAAATTACACTTAAATGCTCTAAAGCATAACAAATGTAGGTGCTGACAAGTGAATCAGACGAAGGTGTGCTTACAGCCATTTCCTCAGTGAAAAAGCTTTCTGACGGCACACTGTTGCCTTTGTCTGGGGAAGCGAGCTGGGCCTCTTCCTTAATTGCCCTCTCATTAACACCAATTAGGTGTTTAATGAAGCAGAATCCCAGTGTTAAGGAAGTGCTGAAATACAACATTATTAAAAGGGCACAGATGCTTTTACAGCTCAGTGATTGGTGCCAGTGACCCCGAGGGAGGCAACTTGTAGTTCCTGACTATGAGCTCCTATTTGGCTCACAATGAATGTAGAGTGTTAAGAAAATTTCAATTTAATTCATTTTAATTTTTCAAACTTTTGAACATTTCTGTAAAATACAAATAAATTGCCACATGATGCGGCACTACAAGAGGAGCAGGAGCACAGCGAGTCTCTGACATCAAACAGAAAGTGCAGAGACTTCTAGAAGCCATCTTAATACAATGAAGAATCAAGACCATACAGCCAGTGTGTCTTCAAACACTAGAACCATATGTGCTCACTGAGACTGTGAAAGCAAAGTAGAGAGAAATGTTGCTAGTGATGTGATAGGGCTGAATCCTATGCCAAGATGGAGTATGTAGTTTTTTTCATGATAAAGTAAAACAGCTGCTCTGCAGACATGTTGGCACTGAAAGCTATTAAAAATAAGCTGATGTTAGCACTATAGCACCCCAGTGGAGCCTCAATGCAGCATGACACACCTTCAGTGACAGCTTGTTACAAACATACAAGGAGACTTCTAGATCCTTACCAAGAAACACAAAAGATAGAATGTACTGCAATATACAAGACACGGTAAAAGTTAAAATAAAATACCATAACTTCCTTAACATACGATATGCATGCGGTAAATTACTTAAATTAACACTAGCTTGATGTTTTAAAAAATATTATAAAAGCCTAATAAAACTGAAGTACTTCTATAAGTAATTATGTACTTGTATCTCTATATTTTCAATCTTCTTTCACTTAAGTTTCGCACAACAATTAATGCTCCAAGATACTGATCATAAGTCAGGGGTTCAAGCCCCATTCATCAGCAAGCTCCTTAATGCTCCAAGGTCCTTAATGCTGTCTTTTCTAGGGTTGTGTCATGTGTGTACCCCTGCTCTGATACTACCTTCCAAACAAACCTAAGCTATGTCAAGAAAACTATAATCACTTATTTTTAATATTTATATTTATGGCTTGCAGATAAATGCTTCTATTTAAAAACATTTTCACAGCAACGTTTGATTTAATCAATGAAAGATTAAATAAACTCGAAGAACAATATGTTTAACACACATTTATAACAATTTTATAATTAAAATAAATAAAAATAAATACCCAGATATTGTATAGACTTACACTAGATATCTGAGAGAGAAAATGAAGGGCTTTCCCATCAATTCTTACTAATCGTAATTGTGCAATATTTAGGACAGGGATGGACAGGATAGAAACATTTGGAAATAATTTTTAAGAGGTGTTTGACTTACTCCTTGGCTCACGCGGTCCATCCACTGTGACCTTAATGGCTCTGTGGTAAGTGGCCACTTGTGGTGGGTTTGTGAACACTGTAATTGTCAGGGTGAAGCTCTTTCCTGCACAAACATAATAACACAGGTTTAGCTGCTGACAATAAACATAGCTGCATGCTAACAAACCTCTGTAGGCTTTCACTTCTAATGAAACTAGAGGATGTTCATTTACACCCAGTCTTCCATCCATTTCTCATCATTCAACAATTTAAACAAGATTTTAGACAAATAGTGAGATTGTGATGTTCTAAACGGAATGCAGATTGTCTCAGGAATGCCATTGCTTGGTCAAGGAAACAAGAAGAGGTAGGTGGAACATCACCGCAACAAACATTGACATCTAGACACCAAGAACACACTCGGTTCTGTAGCTGTACCACAACACAAATGTGAATGTTTCTACTGTAAAGATCACAGGTTTAAGCAATTTATTTAATATGTACTGTAAATCTGGAGGAATTCACAGATTTGTATAAATGATCTTGAATGTAAAAGATCCCATTTTCTTCTCGATCAGAAGTCAGTAATTCAGTCTTATCAGTAACAATCAATTTACAGAGATAAGTCCATTCATTTATTTATTCATTCATTCATTCATTCATTATCTATACCCTCCGGAATCCTAGTTAGTGTCATGGAAATACCCGGGCCCAGTCGGCGACACATGGTGCAAGTCAGGAACAACCCTCGCCACTCCATAATAGGGCACAAACATTCACACTCATTAAGGGCAATTTAGAGACACCAACTAGCCTTTATTGTTAATGGTTATATTTATACACAAGGTTACAGTCATATACATTTGGCATCTCCAATTCACTTGGCCGATTCACTGGACTGTGACAGGAAAACCATAAGGATAGCATGCAAATTCAACAAGGGAGCCCAGTTGAGAATTGAAACCGACAGTCCTACCCACTGCACCACCATGCAGCCACAACAATTAGCCTAATGCATGTCTTTGGACTGGGAAAGGAAACTGGAACACTCAGAGGAACCGGCGCAGACACAGGGACATGGGAATGTGCAAACCCTACACAGAAAGAACCCAGTGTGCCCATCTAGGAATTGAAGTGGGGATCTTCTTGCTGTGGGGCAGCACTACCCCTGGACCATCGTGATACATATAAAAATAAATAAAGTTCTTAATTTGATGTTAAAAAATCATAATAAATATATTAGGTGCTGACAAAAAGGGAATACATACATATATATGTATTAAATGTATGCATATAAATGGCCCACACTGTATGCATCCATCTAAATTTCCCACCCTGTATGTATAAATTAATTCTCTTCAGTAATGACATGCCATCAGCTGCTGGCTGCACTGTAACTAATGTAATTATTTTTTTAAAAAAAATTTCCTCAGGTGATTGAAAATCGAATTACACTAGCCTTCCTGCTTAAATGCATTCTTAAGCACATCGCGTAGTCTGGCCTAGAGCAGGTGTAGGTACTTACAGCACACAAAAATAAATAAATACAGCTGATTGGCTAATATTAAGACTGTAGACATATAGTTTGCTTTCACTGTGTAAAACCCTCTTATCTTGTGTTGACACCATATTCTTCACATAATCGTATCAACTTACAGATCTCTGTAGGTAAACATGGCTGAAATTGGCATTAAGTGGATCAGACCTGATAATTACACTCAGGAGACAACATGGCTTTAGCACACTGATGAATGCTGACAGCTCAAAGTTGGCTGACTTTTTTTGTTGAAATCCTATGATTTCTATCCCACTGCCAAAGCAATAAAGCCATAAAGCTGACAATCTTACCTTAAATAAAATATCATCTTTCAGGTCACAGATTAAAGATAGAAGAGATCAAATAAACATCAAAAAATCTATCCTTAGCATTCATATACAAAAATCATTGTTGCCTGAATGTGGACTAACCTCTTCCACTGCGTCCCACGAAACGTAGATCATTAAAGCGAGCCACCTGGTTCTTCATCACACCTGAAGCATTACGCAGCTCTGCTGAGTAATTCTCATCGTTCCCCGCCATCACAGTGACAACAGTGCCTTCAGGAACATCTCCCAGGGCCACAACCTAAATGGGACACCACATGAGCTGTATTGAATATGCTCACTGTGGTCATGCTAGCATGTGTTTCTCATGTGCATCAATGTACCCAGACGTTCTAGCATATCTACACAATCCAAATGCAAAAGCTTCAGTAAACGTAAATGTTTGGACACACCTGACTTAAGTGCACTGAAATGCTTTTGAAGTTATCTTTCATTTAAGGGATTGTGTATGAAATGTTGTTCTAGGTTGTGAATTAGTCTACATTAAGGATTTGATGCCTGTATAAATACAGTATATACTGTAGCATATTTATTTAAAAAAAAAAAACAATTTAAAAGAACTTAGTATTTTAAAATGTTCATAGTACTTTATTCTCTATATAATGTCTATAGCACAATTATCTGTATATCATCTTTATAGTACATTTAATATAGCAGCAAGGAGATCCCAGTTGGTAGAGGATGTGCTACTGGAAAAAAAGCCATAACTGGTACAAACAGGAGTTAGACTCCCCTGACTGCAACAGCTGACAAGAGATTGTGATGCTCAATCATCTTAACCCTATCCCACAGAGCACATCTGTGCAGCCAGCCATTGCAAAGTAATAACAACATATGATATGAAATAATATATTCACTTGGATATTATGTCCATTACACTGACCATATCCTATTAATATAGTTAACTGTAGACAATGTACATGCTGCTTATTGCATTCTGGTCAGATGCATTTTGTTGCTTTGTACTTGCTCCTTTTATCTAACCTTCTTCTTCTACTTTCAGTTGCTTCATTCATCAGGGGCCAATACAGTGAATCATTTTCCAGTCACTCTATCTTCTGCTCTCACACCAGCTACCTGCGTGTCTACATTGACCACATCCATATATCTCCTTTTTGGTCTCACATTCTTCCTCCTGCTTGGGAGCTCCATCTCTAACATCCTTCTACCAATATATCCACTGTCCCTTATCTGTACATGTCCAAACCATCTCAGTGTGCCCTCTGTAACTTTGTCTCCACATTTTCCAACCTGTGCTTTCCCTCTGATGTTCTCATTCCTAAACCTATTACTAATGTTATATCTAATCTAATCGGATCGGATCTAATCCAATCAAGGTACACATAATACATATAATGCATATAACATGATACATTTACAGTATATATTTATATGATCATATTTGAACACTGTAAACACAGAATATACAGCAATACAAAGATGTAATTGATTGAATGACATGTTTTGTTGTAAATCTATTGTATTGTCCGGGACATCACGATTTATGGACAATTTTGATCTATTCCGTATTCCAATCACAGCCTCATTGGCCTGAAAACGCGCACCGTTAGCACCCGCAAATACACCCTCCCCCAGACAGACAGACAGACAGACAGATAGATAGATAGATAGATAGATGGATATATATGCCTTTAATTATAAGTAAATATACTTAGGTCCATGAATAAAACGTGTCGTTAGATTTATTAATGTACTACTTAAATTAGGAAGTGAACTACTTATAACTGACAAAATATTAAGATGATTGCAAGTTAAATATTATAGAATATAACATTTATATTTTTTTATATCTGACATTCAGCCCGGATACGTAAATAAATCGGGTTATGAGAGCATTATTTACGGAGCAGACTAACTGAATCAACCGCAAACTCAAGTGATCACCTGTAGTGAAACGTAGCCGAAAATATAGTCGTATTTCAGTCTATTTGCCCCCACATTTTCAGTTTGTGCGGAATATTTTCTTTTTTTTAGTAGAAACCAAAAGTCAAACATGTGCATTCATATAGTTTATGGACTAATCTTTCCCACTAAACTCGAACTAACTGAACGTTATTTACGCTACTTTCAGTAACGCTATTTATTTTTGTAATACTGTAAAATATCCGCAAACAAAAAGCGGAAAGACAGACGCGGATCTTACCTTGAAGGCGACGGGCAGAGTTTTGTTGCACCGCCAGTGCGACGGCAGCACGGAGCACAGGAAGTTGGGGCTGTCTGTGCGCACAAGCTCGGCGGGATGATCGGCGATGATTTCTGCCATGGATCGGTTCTCAAGCGTCCGCAGTCTCGCGTCGTGTTGCCCGTTTCCAGCTGCTGCGTTCCCGCTGCTAATACTGTTAATCCCACCGCTGTTCCCTCCGCTGCTGACTTCGTTCATTTTAGCCGGGAGCGGCTGCAGGCTGCTGGACGGGGGGCTGAAGCGCCGAGGCGCGCTCGCATCTACGGGAATGCGCATCACAAACACGCTCAGTAAGACTGCAGCTAAGGCGAATAAACGAGCTTTAAAGCGATCGCCTGACTCGTAGAGGCAAAACGTGTAGGCGATTCGGCAGCTGTTACAGTGTGAACTCAGTGTGCCAGAGAGAACTAAGTGTCCAAACCCGCGACCAAATTTCAGCTGGAGCTACTGTAGCTATTAAAAAAAAGTTGACTCTGATAGTCATGTATAATATTATATTATCTTATGTGCTCTGTTTCTCTATCTTGCATGTTCTCTAGTAGACGATCTGGCGATCAGTGTAAGGACAAGAGACTGACTCAGGTTTATTAAACTCCCCTCATGAGTCTGTGTGTCTAAAATAATCACATCCACCAGATTAAAAACTGTAAATTGCTCATTCTTATTTGCACCTAATATGAATATGATTTTGCCACTCGTGAGCAATTAGTCTAATATTTAACACCACCATCAAGTTCTCACACTGTCCTTATTTATTTGTTACTGTCCATTTCACAATGTGTTCAGTCAAACATCACATGACCGCTTATAAGTTGAGAACTGTACCCTGTGGAGCCTGGATAGTTTAGATGATAGAGCACTTGCTGCTGGAAAAAGCCAGTAGTGTCAATAACCGGGGAGGCAACATCTGACAAGAGATTGGGATGCTCATACAGGTTATCCCTATCTCATTTGGGACATATGTGCAGCCAACCATCACAAGGTGATGACTTACTATAACTTTACTCTATCTTGTTTTGGGTTTAACAGCAGGGCATCGCAGACCATAAAGTAAGTAAGAAACACTTCAAATACATATATCAGATAACCAAACAGATACAAAATTCACATAGGGTGCATAGATGGACTGAGAAGAGAGCTGGTTTCTCTCTCATCTTTCTGTGGAACTACAGTGAAAGACCAATGAATTAGAAACACAAAGGTAAAAACAGGTTAGGATCCTGTGTCTACAAATTGACCCATGTCAGCTGTAGCCACTCGGTCATTTCTCCTAGCAATTGCAGATAGTGTCTCTGATCAACCAACCATGACCAGATCTTTCTGACCTCCCGCTGGATGTTGCTCAAGTTGCTCTGTTTCCCAAAAGTTGGTGAACGTTGCCTTCTACTGAGAAATGGACAGGTCAACACCTTATATCAGAGCTGACTGTGACTAGTAGTCATATCATTGCAATCTGTTCCTAATTCAGTGATTGTTCTATGTACAAATGGCACAGATCTCACTCTGTGAAGGAAAGAAGTCATGCTTCATATAAGGAAACATTTCAAACACATTAACTATTGTACATTAATCTGGCCACAAATAAATATTGATGGCAGTTAGAGCTTTATTGAAGTATAACGTCTTATTTCCACATGCAGGTTTATTGGCATGTGAGACCTACAACCACAAGTGTGTGGTAATGGAGAAAAGAGAGGTGGCATTGTGTGTGTAGTTGATGAAGCTGTGAATGAAGAGAGATATTTAGATTTAAAAATACAATATATAGTATGGTAATTTAGGTATATAAAGCACATCTTTCACTGTAAGGATATAAGGAGGATAAAAAAGTTCCAGGAAAGTAAAGACGGACGTGCAAATGGCACATCATTATGACATAGGAAAAAAATCTCGCTGAATTACGTTCCTTCTCTTTCTGCCAGGAAGATGAAAAATATGGTGCAGACTGTCCAGTGTTTTAAAATATTAAGTTTAAATTATGGCCAGATAAATCAGCAGGCTAGTAATTAAAGCTAAAACAGTATTGAACACATCTATAGTTAAATTGTATTATTCGAACAGTCTGGGGTTTTTGTTTTGTGTCTTGCTTTAGATGCTCTGGGCCAGAAGTGTGCTCAGTGGGAAAAAAATGTGATGATTTGTGTGAATGTGTCAGCTAAGAACTGCTTACAATCACTCATCAGCAAATGTAATTCATTAAACAGAAAACAAAGAGAGATTACCATGACGATAAAACACTAGTTCAAATAAAACATTATAGAAACAGAAACAGGGAGGCTGTTGATATGACTAAAGTTGTGTGTTAAACCATATATAAAGATATATCAAAGAGCATTTATCACATCTGAATCCACTTTTCGATACAGTATGGGCTCCATCTGCCAGCAATATAGGTGTAGAGTGTACACTCTTAATTTCAATCATTCTCTGAGCTTTGAGACCGGGACTCTGCCCACTCATTTCAGGGCTTGTTGTTTGATGTCCTAATGAGCCTTGAGCAGCCCACACAGCTGCTTCGGTGCCACAATGGCAAGGGGTCGAAGCTGTGCCGTTTCTGAAGGACAGAAGCTCACGTTTTGCTGTTCGTCACCTTTTTTTTTTTTTACATCTTTCATCCTTTATGTCCGAACCGATCAGACTCAGAGCGTAATGATATGATGTGTTATGTAGGGATGTAATGAACCCAAAGCAGGACCTCATTAAGCTGTGATAGGAGGAGCTTGTCACTGAGATGATAGCATGATTTACTTTGGATAACTCATCAGACTGGTATTCTTTGAAATTGGTTCTGAGAAGTTTGTGTAATCACCATCCAAACTTTTTTCCTTGTTGATACACACCTTATTATAAATAATGACACGAGACAAAGGCGCCATTGTTGACTGCTTCTTTAAACAAAAAGGAGACACTGAGCTCCAGGGTGGTAACAAAATCCAAAAGACTAAAATTTTGATTCATAATGCTCTGGGTATTATGTAACGTGCTACACGAATGTTTTTCTGTGTGTGTATATATATATATATTATATGTGTGTGTGTTTCTCTCTAGTCCTGCCTTCTTTCGTCAGTTGCGCGGAAAAATCCTGCGTCTTAAATCCCTGGATCAAGGCTCCATTTCACAGTGGTGCATTTTTAAAGACACTTAATTATGGTTTTATGTGCGGAGCATTTTGATGGGGCCACGGAACCTTCCAGTTTCAAACAGCTACTTTCCATCCTTGGCAGAGAGCAGAACGTGAGGGGGGGGAGTGTGTGTGTGTGTGTGTGGGCATGTTTTTATATACTTCTGCGAACAAATGTCCCCAAAGTATATATTATATTGTTGACCCTGTAGAGACATATGTAATGGTCCTCATTGAGGAAAGGTTTGGGTTAGGTATTAGATAAGAGCATTAATAAGCTACATGAATAATTATGTGTGTGTGTGTGTGTGTGCCTGTGTGTACTCTATTTGTTTGTGTGTGTATGCAGATACAGTCTTTTGTACCAAATGTCCCCATAAGGGTAGGAAAATCTGATATTATTAAACTTGTAAGAACACTTTTGGAAAGTGTTTTATTTTTATTGTCATTATTCTTTTCAAACAAAGAAATTAAAAATAATTTTAACACTGAGTTTAAATTTAGGGTTACAGTAATGGTTAGGGTTAGTATTAATTATTATTAACTGCAATTCCTATGTCTGTGTGTGTCAGCACGTGTCCATTTCTGTGTATGTGTGTGTTACTACAGCCTATATGATATTTTTTACTTTGTGGGGACATTTTGAAGGTCCCCATAGGAAACTTTGTTTGTTGTAGTTTTCAGCCAAAATAAAAAAATTAGAAGAGCCAAGATAATGGGTTAGGGATAAAGTTGGGTTTAGCATTAATAAGTTGTGAGAATAATTATATCAATCATAGGTCCTTACAATTATAGGATGGCACAACTGTGTGCATCGTAGAGAGAGAAAGAAAAAAAGAAAGATAGACCAATGACACATTCAACGAAACAAACTTCTTCCCGAACCAGAAAAACCTCCACAAGTCCTCTCGATCCTTTAGATTTAATTTAAACCCATAATTACTATTTGTCATTAATGGCTGATGACATCATCACATAAGACAGTATAATGGCATTTTTAAAACTGCACTTTCCGAGCTATGCAATAAGGCACAGTATTTGAGCAGGCAGCAAATTACAACCGCACAGAAAAGGCACAGAGGATAGAGATGGCACAGAAGTGATGGATCAGAAAGGAGGCAGGGTAGGAGCATTTCCATTAAGGGCTAAAAAGGGAGAGGGTGCACTCCGACTGCCTTCCTCTGGTTGTTTTGGATTTGGAGTGCAGCGTGTGGCGTGGCAGCCTCGTCTGGAAATTGAGATGTGGTCGGAGGAAAGGGGGGCAGGGGGCTACAAAGGCAATTTCCTTTTTGCTCTTATTGGCATGACTGTCTGCAGCCTTCATCCTTCGTGGAGGTCCTTAATTGAGATCACTTGTACTTAAAAATAGGAACAGAAGAGGAACTTTTGTGGCTCGGTAAGGGAAACGAAATAAAGGGTGTTGATGTGTAGGTTGCCATTAAACACTCGTAATGACACAGTCCGGCGTTAAGCAGACAGTATGCGGCTCTACTCTCTGCTGTGGCTCTCTCTAGGTGTTCAGACATTTCACACCACACTAAACTATAGTCATTATACTATATGTGTTGTCAATTCAGCTTGTAAGATTACACTGAATAAACATACACGTTACGATGCAGCTCCTGTGTATTACATAGTCCTATATATAAATAACGAATGCCCCTGCACTCTGGAACTCACTTACACTTTCTCTATGAACTTCTTCCTCTCTATCTAAATATATAAAACTTTGCTAAAGACTCATATCTTTTCTCAGTTTCTTTCCACCTCATCTTCTGTTAATCATATGTAATT
>JAOUQV010000029.1:969032-981952 GCA_028565295.1 Aspidoras spilotus | reverse complement strand
TACCTTTCCCTGTCATCGTCCCTACATTCAGGGTTGCTACCCTCAAGCCTACACTCTTGACTCTCCTGTTCTCTCTCTGTCTCTTCACACGCTTCCCTCCTCATCGTCTTCGGCAAACAGTAGCCCAATTTCCGCCACTACCTGCCTGCTGCCAGTACCCTGCCTGCCGCCAGTGCTGGTGGTGGTCGTAGTTAACCCTGGCCGCGAACGATTTTTTGGCAAATGTTTCACGCCGGATGCCCTTCCTGACGCAACCCTCACCATTTACCTGGGCTTGGGACCGGCACTAGAAATACACTATCTTGTGCTCTCTAATGGCTGGTTTAAGAATGAAACTATATAATAACACTAATTTATAATAGAGCATTATTTTATAGTGTGTTGATTGAATATTTGAAATAATATTAGCAAGGGTAATGATAATATTTGTTACGTATGAAGTTAGAGTATTAGGTTTGTATTGGGGTCGTTGACTGTATGTGCTCATTATGTCTTCGGTCTCTGATTTTTCCTGATGAGGCTGCATTCCTGTGGTTCTGTCTCTCTTGTACCGGGGTATTGACTTTGATACTGCATAAGACTCCTTAAGGCTATCAATTTTGGAAGGGGTGAGCCCAATTTCCTAATGAGAGTCTGAGTTGCTATGAGGAGCTCTCAGGGTGGTCTCAGTGGTTTGGGTTTTAAGTGATGTGTGGGATTTGCCTTCCGGCTTGATCTACAGAGTTATTGAACTTTGAGCTGGTCACTCTTGAACATTCTCAGGAGGGGGTTACTAATGTCGGCCAGTGCTACCTTGACCTTCTCTGGTCTTTAATTTGCTGGGATGGTTTTTGCAGTTACTCACTGTCGTTCTGTCCATTGGGAGGGGGTTTATCATATGTAAGCTGTTACAGATTCAAATTGTTACAGATATTGGCAGAGAAGGGACATAAGGCTTCTCAGAAGAAGCTGCAGTATTGTCAGGCAAAGGTAGTTTAGCACCGAAGCCTAAAACAGTCAGATAAATGCTGACATTTCTTAACATTGCTGGGTATTCCTGAATGAATGAATGGCTTTATTGTCAACTAGTCACAAGTACCAGTATTTTTTCAATATATTTTTATAGCTTTAATCTACGAATAAAATTTGAGATGATTTGATTTGATTTGAAGAGAATTCAGCGTGTTTTTATAGCAATGATCCGGCTAGTTGCCATAGGAATAACCTTGGCAAGTCCACAGTCTGCAGGAAGATAAGAGATGCTGTCACACATTGTCCTCTGTAGGAATCTTTATAAATGGGGGGCCGAATGTAGATTATGCCAGATTTTTTTTTTTAGGGAGAGTAAGCAAGAGAAAGCAAGCAGGACAGCTTAGGTAGAGGATTATGCCAGTTTAACAGGGCCATTGAGAGCTATGGTTAAGAGACCTGAGAATTTACAATTTCATTGTAACATTACTTGGACACAGGATTGTCTTCTAGCATTTGAGACAGAGGTTGAAAGCTTCAGCGTTAGCAATACCAGATTACACTAATTCCTTTTTGTTTTATGTGTCTACATCCACAGGAGGTTAATATGCATGTGCAGTCCTTTGTCAGCTAACGGGTATGTGTACAAATTCTCAACCCATCTCCTATTTTTCAACTGCATATCCAGAGGTAGAGATGGGATTACCACTGTGCTATAGAGCGATTGTGAGAGTTTTTCTAATGTATGATAAGTCAGCAGTCACTATAGGTTACCCTGTGACGATTCTTACCCATCATAGTCTTAGGAATTTGTTAAACTATGGTAAATATTCATTAACTTTATCTAGGCTTAGAGATTACCATAGGCTCCTAGAGCAAAAAGATATCACTTTAGCAATGTGTGCTACGGTGATTCCAGCTGAGAATTTGCCAACTCCTGAGGATGGTGAGCTACATGATTGTGTTCAGGAATCTGAGGAATACTCAAAGCTTAGATCAGATTTACAAGATCTTCCATTATGTAAGGCAGATTTGGAATATTGGACGGATAGGTCCTGCTATCGTGTAGGTGTCAAATTAAGTGCCGGTTATGCAGTTGTACAATCTCAAGAGACAGGATTTGTTGTTGTGAAGGCATGAGTCTACATCTTTCCTCATTACTGATTTCCCGCAGTACCCTATAGTGCTGGGCCTACCGTAGATGAGTCGCCATGACCCACTGATATCCTGGCAGCAGTGAGAAATTCTAGCATGGTTAAAGAAGTGTTTCGAACAATGTCTTCATAACCGTACAATAAAGCTCAGATCTACTACTATTGAAAATCCACCTGTCCAAGTATCATGTGTTGTTCCTTAATGTTACTCTGATCTAATAGAAGTGTTTAGTAAGAGGAAGGCTAAAAGACTCCCCGTTTGACCTTCTTCCAGGTTGTGTTCCTCCACACAATAAAGTAATCTATGAAGGATTACATCCGAGAGCAGTCGGTTATATCCGTCACTCCACATCCCCTGCGTCAGCCGGGTTTTACTTTGTAAAAAAAAGAGGTTGACTCAGGCCATGCATTGATGGTACCCTTACCCACTGACACATATCCCATTAGCCTTGAAACAAATTAGGGAGGCTCAACTCTATACCAAACTGGACCACCGAAGTTCTTACATTCTGGTGCATATGAGAGAGGGTGATGAATGGATGGCCTTTAGCACCACCATCTGTCACTACAAATACTGCATTATGCCATATGGCTTGGCAGCATGACCAAGCCATTGTCAATTACCTTATTAATGAAGTGTTACGGGACATGCTGAGCAGATGAGTTATTGGGAACATAGATGACATCCTGGGATTCTCACCTGATTTAGAAAGTCATGTACAAAACGTCCGGATAGTGCTACAGGGATTGCTTTAACACCAGCTGCACATCAAAGGGAAAAATTTCACCAAATGGAGATTGAGTTTTTGGGTTATAAGATTGGGCCTGAGGGCATCACCATGGACCAGAACAAGGTGGAGGCTGTTGTCCAGTGGCCACAACCCAAGACCATAAGGATTCTATGAGGCTTTCTAGGTTTTGCCAATTTTTATAGATGCAGTTTAAAGAGTGCATTTACAAGGGCCTCCATTCTTAAACAACCCAACCTTAAACCGCTATTCTGTATAGAAGTTGATGCTTCAGAGACAGGCTGTCCTGTCACAGCGTAAAGGAGAACCATCCAAACTATATTCCATTGCCTTCTTTTCTAAAAAGTTAACTCCTGCAGAGCGTAACTATGCTGAAGACCGTGAAGCTGGAGACACTGTCTTGAGGGGGCCATTCATTCTATAGTCCTCTTAACCGACCACAAGAACCTAGAATATTTCAAATCAGCAAAGAGATTAAATGCCAGACAAGCTCGGTGGGCATTATTGTTCACCCGCTTTAACTTCCACATCTCTTATCAACCGAGGAGCAAGAATGGCAAGGCAAAAGCATTGTCTCGTCTGTTCGATAAGAAGTCTGCGGAGGTTGAAGTCCACACATTATCCCACCAGGGAAGTTCATCGACACCATCCGGTGGAAATTGGATTAAGAAATTCGGGCCCAACAACTCACCAGTGGAGCCCACCAATGTCCTCTATAGATTATTATTTGTACTTTCTGCACTACGGAGTCGCCTTATCGCGTTGCCTTATGTGACTGCAGGCTCAGGTCATCCAGGCACCAGGTGCACTCTAGAACTGATTAATTCCAAGTATATGAGTAAGGAAATTAATGAGTTCATTAAGTCATGTTCAGTATGTGCTTTAAGCCAATACCCTCAAACTCTACCAGCTGATAAATTACTGTCCTTACCTATTCCCGAACAATTATGGTCCCACATAGCATTGGATTTTGTAATTGACCTACCACCCTCTGAAGGTAACAACATTATTCTAGTGGTCATTAATAATAATAATAATAATAATAATAATTGTGATAAAAAATGATACTTTATTGATCCCCGTAGGGACATTCTTTTTCAGTACATTTGTTTTCCACTGAAAAGCTTGCCCAGGATGTTTTGCAAATACAGACCCTGGGACTGGGCCAGATAACGAATATGGGCAGAATATTCACAGAATTCTCTACACCATTCTACTACCGGACTCACACGATTCCAGTGTGTTCTGGGATATAAACCCATGGAATGCTAATCTCACAGATAACCCATCAGAGGACAATTGGTTTAAGAAAAGTGAGAGGGTCTGGGCTTCGCTCACCAAAACTTACTAAAGCCATTGCCATCATGAAACGTGCTGCTGACCGAACACAAGGGGAGAACCACTTGTATTAACCTGGAGTCTTGTTTCTAGCCTTTGCATTATAAACTTTTTGTCTGCACTAGTTAAAGTTATATTTTCTATATATTTTGTGTTTTTTGTGTGTGCATGTTTTTCAGAACTTCTAAAAGACAGAGTGAGTCACTTACCTGCATATCCACTGAGCGTTGCCATCTGCCAGTTTATGTTGTAGTTTTTCCTGTGTGTTTGTTTACATCCTAACACTCTGGCTAATTGTGTTTTTGGTTTTTTGTGTGCTAAATAAACTTGCACTTGTCCACATCTGTGTTACGGGGGTCATTTTACATTAGGTCTTTAAATTCTAAATAGCTTATTATAAGCTTATTATTGATCAGGGATTAAATGTACTTTGTTTAATTGAAACATGGATTAAACCGGATGAGTATACAGTATTAAATTAAGCTAATCTACCTGAATATAAATATCCCAGCCTCATTTAACTGGTAGAGGTAGAGGTGTAGCTGTCATCTATAATAATAATATAGCCATCACACAAAACCTCAGCAGAAACTAAATTTGTTAGAGATTTTGTCTACAAAAATATCTTGCAAAACCAGGGAAAATAAATTTACAAACTCTATCCCATTATTTATTATTTACAGACCCCCATGGCCATATTCAGAATTAATTAAAGAGACAAAGCTGGCACCTTGGTATATTGACTTTACATGAACCCTAAAACAGACCACCAGGAAATTAGAGCATAAATGGCATCAGATAACCCAGCCCAGTTCCCACCATCAGTTTGTAGTTGATAAAGTTGAAAACATAAGACACAAAATCAATACTGTAATTCCTAACCCGAGTAATCCATGTCAACTAGATGTCAACATATTTATCTTAGTCCAGAGATTATTTTACATTAATCCACTCCACAGTTAATTTCACTAGTGTCTTAATAAATTAACAACATCTGTATTAGATCCCATACCCACCACTTTTCTCAAATGTATTTTGGAAAATAGTTGAACCTCTCATAGAAATGATCAATTTCTCTCTCAGTCCTGCCTATGTCCCTATATCATTTAAATTAGCAGTTATAAAAACTATGAATAAAAAACCTTACCTCGACCCCTGCCAGGTGTCAAATTATAGACCAATATCTAACCTTCCCTTGATCTCCAAAATCCTAGAAAAGGTTGTAGTGCAGCAGTTATATTCATACCTCAATAAAAATAATATTTTTGAAAATTGTCAGTCAGGACGTAGGCCTGTTGTGAATGATTTGCTACTGGCCACTGATCAGGGTTATGTTTCCATGCTTATATTGCTTAACTTAAGTGCAATGTTTGACACCACCAGTCATGCTAATCTTCTTCTTTGGCTAGAAAATGTTGTTGGAAATAGGTCTTATTTAACTGACCAGTATCAGTTTGTAGATGTAAATGGCCACTATTCTATACACAGTAGGGTAATGTTTGGTGCCCCACAAGGGTCTTTGGCCCATTACCATTTTCTCTTTATATGCTACCTCTGCGTAATATTACAAGTTTCTTATGCTCCCACTTTAATCAAAAGGTGCAGGCTATTTTCTGATACCTCATATATGGGCTAAAGCAGGCGGCAGATCATTCTCTTATAGCCCCACATCTATGAAATAGTCTGCCAGTCAGTGTTCGGGACTCAGACACAATCTTAGTCTTTAAGCCTAGGCTGAAAACTTATTTATTAAGTCAAGCTTGTCCTTTATAATCACATATAGCTCAGTGATCAGAGCTGGAGGGATCATGGTCATAGAGTGTTTTAGTAAACTGGGATTTGTGTGGATGCTGTTGTTCCTATATGTTAAGTCACCATAATGTAGAATGTGACCTAACAGTGTGTGCAAATTGACAAGTGAATTGGTACAGTTTCCTCACTTGGTCCCCACACTATATGTAAACAGGAAATTTCACACAGGTTCCTAAAATATGGCTAGATTTAAAATGTAGATTTTCTTTCAGTAAACATTACTTTGTGTGTTTTAATTTCAACAACGTAACACTGTTCAGTGTATTTATTGTATGCTAACCTGCTTTGATTTTTGGGCTTATAAGTACCCATTGCAGAAGACAAAAAGTGGGAGGGAAGCTGACAGTTAAAATGTGGTGTCAGAAGATACCTCAAGAGATAGTCCCCATTGCTCCCAACATTCACATTTGTAGATGTTAAGTCTCCACAATGTACAGTGTGCTCTAGCATTGTGTGCAAATTGACAGGTGAATTTCCCCAACACTTTCCCCAACTCTCTTATAGACCTTTTCTTTAACTTTGCTGCAACCCTTTTTTATGTACACATCACTCCTGACACTTTTCTCCATCCATGGCATCCTGCCTGTACTCTCTTCACCTTTTTTCCACACTCCCAATTTTCTTAGACAGTTGATCCCAAGTATCCAAACTCCTGCACCTTTGTGACCACTTCTCCCTGTAGACTGACCGTTCTACCTGCCCCCTCTCATTAAGAAACACATATGTTGCCTTACATACATTGACTTTCATTCCCCTCTGTTCCAGAGCATACCTCCACCTCTCCAATTTCTCTTCTATTGTCTAGTTACATTGTCTATCTCCTGCCACTATCTAACAGTCTTCAGACCCTTCCATGCAACTTCATCTACACAAGATGTAGACTAACTGTGTGCTCCTGCCTCCAGTCTTCACCCTGTGCTTCTACATTTTTTGGAAATATGTGTTTATCACAGCCATTTCCATCCTCTTTGCAAAATCCACCACCATCTGTCTTTCTAGGTTCCTATCCATAACACCAAACTTGCCCATCACCTCCTCATATCCTTTGTTTCCCTCACCAACATGCCCATTGAGATCTGCGCCAATCACCACTTTCTCCTTTTTGGGAATGCTCTATACCACTTCAATTAGCTCCCTCCACAACCTCTCTTTCTCCTCCAACTCACAGCCAATTTTTGGTGCATAGCCACTGACAACATTCACCATTACACCTTAAATTTCTAGCTTCAAACTCATCACCTTATCTGATACAATTTTCACCACAACAACACTCTTTCCATAGTCCTCCTTCAGGACCACCCCAACTATATTTCTTTTCATATCCACAGCATGATAGAAGTGTTTAAAACCTGCACCAATACTTCAAGCCTTGCTACTCCAATACTTCAAGCCTTCCACTTTGCCTCCTGCACACACAAAACATCCACCTTTCTTCTATGCATCATGTCAGCCAGTTCTCTACGATTCACTGTCATCGTGCCTACATTCAGGGTTGGTATTTTCAGTCCTACCCTCTTGACTCTCCTGTTCTCTCTCTGTCTTCTGGGACACTTCCCTCCTTGTCGTCTTCATTAAACAGAAGCCCAATTTTTGCAAGTACCTTGTTTGCCACTAGTACTGGTAGCAGTCATTGTTAACCTTAGCCGTGACTGATCCGGTATAGAGGAACATTAAATGATTCGCATTAGAGTTTTGTCAAATGTTTTACGCCGGATGCTCTTCCTGGTGCAACCCTCACTATTTAAGAAAGAAAGATCATTCCCCTTACTAACTAAGTTGGCATTAAAAAACCTGTGCAACAGAAGATTAGGAGAGTATTTTTACAACAGAGTAAGTTCAGATATTATATATTCTTTCTTGTGTTGCTAGACCTTAGTACAGCTTTTGATACCATTGATCACTCTATTCTCCTTCGTAGACTAGAGAATTTTGTTAAGGGAACAGCTCTCTCCTGGTTTAGATCTTACTTGTCAGAACGCTATCAGTGTGTAGATTTAAAGGAAAACCCCTCTAAGCTATGTATTGTAAAATGTGGTGTCCCACAAGGCTCTGTCTTAGGTACACTGTTTTTTCATTGTATATGCTGCTTCTATGAAGAATCATTCAAATGCATGTTATTAATTTCCACTGTTATGCAGATGACACACAGCTGTTTTTTTTACAAAAACCGCATGACATCATCTTAATAAAGTTGAGGAATGTGTAAAGGACATTAGACAATGGATGCTAAATTAACTTTCTCCTTCTTAAC
Source organism: Aspidoras spilotus (assembly GCA_028565295.1). Lineage (NCBI taxonomy): Eukaryota > Metazoa > Chordata > Actinopteri > Siluriformes > Callichthyidae > Aspidoras > Aspidoras spilotus. The sequence continues at coordinate 973,700 of JAOUQV010000029.1, read as the reverse complement.
TCAGATAAAATAGAAGTACTCCTTCTTGGACCCCATACAGCTAGAAATAAGCTTGCCAGAGCTTTCTCTTACAAAGCCCCCAAGTTATGGAACAGCTTTCGGGACTCAGGGACTCAGACACTCCCTACAAATTAGTTCTTTACTATGGTCATGTCTAATCATTTCTTTTTCTGTTATTTCTCTCTTCTGCTTGAGGTTTGCACACTACCACTGAAAGAATGCTGAGTCGACTTTGTCTGCAACACCCTCCGATCCACCTGGATGGCAAATCCTGCACACTCCATCACAGACTCCTTTTCAGTGTTGTTAATCAGATATAACCCAGATGAGGATGGGGTTCCCCTCTGAGTCTGGTTACTCGCAGGTTTCTTCCTCTAAGCATCTCAGGGAGTTTTTTCTTGCCACTGTCGCCGAAAAAATTAAACTTATTAAAGCTCAAATTTATATTTATAAACGTTATATCATTCTTGTTTAGCTGCTTTGTGACAATGTTCCATTGTAAAAAGGGCTATATAAATAAAATCAAATTGAATTGAATTTTACTGAAGATGTAAAAATACTGCAGTTTTATCTTGATTAAAAGGAAGAAGAGTATTTTCAAAAAGATGCTTACTGGGCAGGACAGAGGAGCAGTGGATAGTGATGTGGCCTCACAGCAAGAATATCCCAGGTTCGAGCCCGAAGTCGAGCGACTCAGAAAATTTCTGTGTGGAGTTTTCTCCGGGTACTCCAGTTTCCTCCTGCATTACAAAAACATGCATTATTTGTAAATTGGAGAAAATAAATTGTCCAGTCGTAAGCCTGAAAGGTTGAGGGTTATTTCAGAAGGTGAGTCCAATGTAAAACATTTGTCAGATTGTAATGCAAAAGGCCATCTCTGGTGACAGGGAAAACATAAAGATAAAGAAGAAGAAGATTAAAAGATGCTTTCTTAAAAAACTAGACACTTCTTGCAAAACAGACTATCTGCTTCAAACTCAGAAGAGAGGGTGAGGTCTCAAGAATACCCTTAACATTGTTTACAAGCAGAAAGACAGATGACCTGCATAGGGCAGTTGTAGGCTTGTGGTTAAGGAACCAGCCTTGCGACCAGAATGTCCCTGGTTCGATTCCAAATACCAACAAGTCATGGCTGAAATACCCTTGGGCAAGGCACCTAACCCCCAGTTGATCCCTGGGCACTGTGCTGGCTGCTCACTGCTCCGGGCATGTGTGCTCACTTCACCTGTGTGTGTATCTGTGTGTTTCACTGCATGGATGGGTTAAATGCAGAGGACCAATTCCGCTGTGTACAAAACATAGAGACAAAATGTATAACTTTCATAAAGATGTTGCTCTTACTCTTTCTACTTGAAAATTTGCTTTTTTCTCGACTGGAAAGCGAGGATAAAAGGGGCCAAATTTTTTTAACACCTAAAATGCAGAAAAATCTAGAGTTTTTTCAAATAAAAAGACAAGAATGTGCAATTCCGTCTCAAAACATTTGCATGTTTGCATGTCCTGCAGCACTGAAGCACCTAAGAGGTTCGGATTGTCTTCATAAATTTGCAACAGTATGTGGAGCAAAGAATCCTGTAACACAGTTCATCAGATTATGTGACTGCTCCATCTCTACTACTTCTGTCAAGAAAAGCAGTCACATGGTGTTGTTGGTTGCCATGTTCATTGAATCCCCCTATGTTGCCAGAGTTTCTGATAGAGCCCCACCTCAACAAGCTTACTCTGGAAGCTCAATTGAACATCCAAATCCTCCCCCCAAACATTACTCAATTCAAAAAAAATTTATTTATAAAGCACCTTTAACAATGGACATTCTCCCAAAACAGCTTTACAAAAAAACTTTTATCCCAGATGAGCAAAGGTGGTAAGGAAAAACTCCCTGAGGAAGAATCTTTGAGAGAAACTCAACACTTATAAGGGAACCCATCCTTATTTGGGTGATGTGATGCAATCTGTATACATTTAATGCATTAATTCTATAACTAAAAATAATATATATTAAAAGTATAACAATAATAATATAACAATAATATATAATATGTAATTTATACATAATATATATAACACATATACATCTAATACATAATTCTATAACTAACAATATATAACATTGTCAGCAACCATATATATATACGTATATATATATATATACGTATATATATACGTATATATATATATACGTATATATATATATATATATACGTATATATATATATACAGTTAGTTAATTCAGTTTTGACATAAAATTACAGTATCACTATGAACAATAAACAATAAAGGATAAGGATAAAGTATCTTTTTGTCCACAAGAGTGTGTATATTTTGGGAAAGAAACCACATTACACATTTCCCTGCCTCTGTATATTGCACTGGTCTACTTGTTCACTAAAACAACCTGGTTAGTTAATAAATATTTATGAGGAACATGCAAGATGCTGTTTTATTGCATACACTGCCATATTGTGATACTCTGTGTGAAAGCTAGATTCATCCACGTTCCATCTTCAATGCTCTCACTGGAGTGGATTTATTAGGAGCCTTGTCCCACAGGAAATTTGAGGATGATTAATGATAAATCATGGATATGGGAAACATGGATAAAGATGACACAAACAGGCAGATATCCAGCACATGCATTTTAGGGTAATATTGTCTATCATAGCTGATTTGTCTCAGCTTCTGTTAACACCAGTTTATTCTTGAGTTTAGACTAAGGACAGTATTTTGTGAGGAAATGTCAATGGCCCCTATAAGGAAACAAAACTTTAAACCAAAATTGTAAAAATTGAAAGAGCCAAAAAGTTAGGTTTTGGTTAAGATTAGGTGTGACCTTAATTGTGAATAATCATATAAATGAAAGATGACACGTTCACTGAAACATACTTCTTTACAAATCATAAAATCCTCCCCAAAGTCCCACTGGCATGTTAGGGGTGCTATCGTCTATAATAGCTGATTTTTCTCAGCTTCTGTTTGCATCAGTTTATTCTCGAGTCATTTGAGTATAAAGACAGTTCATGCTAAAGTGCTCAGAGAAAACCAAGAATGAGGGGAAGACTATGACAGCAGGCTGGAATCTGAGCAAGACAGAAACAGAGCATTGCCCTTCCAGTGCATAAACCTCAGACTGGGGTAAAGTATACTATAGCCATATGTGCACAGCAGTAGATTAAATGAATTATTCCAGGACGTCAGAAGGTGATTTGCTTGGCCACCGTTCTGATATTTCTTTGTGAAAAAAATAAGACTGCCATTGTTTGCTAGAAACGCAATCATTCTCTACAGGGTGGAGGTTTGCCCAGTCTTCTATTCTTTTCAGTCTATGAGCTAAATTTAGTAATTACAAAAGCTTAGGGGAAAATAGTATTTCAAAACTAAAACTGAGGAATGTTTGATGAATTGGTTAGTGGGAAAAAAATGATAGATAGCAAATGCTTCTGGAAGTAAAAGGCACTGAGGCCAAATATTGCAACCGATCATTTGAGAGTTTGGGAGTATGTATATTCTAGTAATTAGAACCAAGCCTCCTGTAAACTATTGGTGCTGATACTTGATTCTCTTTAAACTTGTTCTTTTCTGCACAAATAATAAGACTGAAATAACAATAACTTGTACAGGTAATTATCAGTGAGTGGCACAGTGGCGCAGTAAGTAGTGCTTCCGCCTTACAGCAAGAAAGACCCGGGTTTTCTCCAGGAGTTCTTGCTTGCTCCAGCACTCCAAAGACTTGTATGTTAGCTTAATTGGTGTCCCTTAGTGTGGTAATGTGTGTGTGATGGATCTAGGATGGAGTGGCGCACTGTCTAGGGTTATTCCTACCCTTGTGCTTGTAGTTGCCAGGTAAGCAACTGGCTGGAATGAATAATTAATGAATGAATTAACAATCAATATATCATGACTTTATAACAATCATTCCAAATAGTAGATATTCAACAACCATTCTTGCAAATACATTACTAGAAACATAAATAACACTAAATTAATTGTTAGATGCACTGATGTACTGAAGAATGGGAATTCTGTATTCATTGGATTATCTGTTATTCATTAATTTCCGACATGTTTTAATTTTCCTCTAGAGGAAATCTCTGGAGGAAAATGGTAACTCAGTAAACTACTGTATGTTCTATCTGAAATGTAATTATACCACCTGCTTCTAAATTACACACAGTATCCCATCCCTAATATTTATTGTTATTGTTGATAAAGGCAGAGGCCGAAAGATGAAGAAGAAGACGTTATTAAAAATTGTACTCCATGTTATTGTAATTGTGTTTGTCCTGCGCTCTTGTACACATTGACACTAGTCATTTTGTCTAGAATGTTATTTTATGTAGCACGTGGTGTTAAGGGAATGCTGTCTTGTTTTATTATAAAATGTACACAATGTTGGTGGCTGAAATGACAATAAATCATTTGACTTGACTTGAACTCCAAGGTGTTGCAGTGTTATTAGGAAAGGGCTGCAGCGCTTCTCCCACCCAAGCCAGGGAAATACCTGATTCCACATGTATAATATGTAAAATATTGATCTACTGACTATTGATTGAGTCCTATAATTAAAATGATGGCTGAAAATATTAATATATAGAGGGGTTAGACAATGAAACTGAAACACCTGGTTTTAGACCACAATAATTTATTAGTATGGTGTAGGGTCTCCTTTTG
>JAOUQV010000029.1:956393-966622 GCA_028565295.1 Aspidoras spilotus | reverse complement strand
AATGTAATTATATAAGAGTGTAATTTGATTCTGTTGTTATTTTGATTTATATTAAAAACAACACATTTATAATGTCAGTCTAATAGTGAAGAATTGTATTGAAGAACCGTATTAAACATTTACTGCATAAGAAATGCTGTTGTTTGTGAAGACTCAGCTCCTCCGAAATAAATACAGAGCAGAGACACATTGCCTGAGAATGTTGTTGTGTTTTATATTCACAGTCCTGCTTTGAAGTGAATTTTCTCATGTTGGATGCCTGTGGTTGCTAAAAATGACAAATCTGAAAAAAACATATAGCCTATATTTCATTTAACTTTCAGATCCACGGAGACTTTCGTTGTTATGTCTGTTTCGGTTTTGAACAGCACGATCTAAAAAAAACAGGCATCTTATTTCACTGGTGCATGACAGATCATCAAGTGGGGCCTGGATGTGCCAACAAAATGACAAAAGCATTGTGGTTACACGTCAAAATGCAGTTGCATTACCTCTGTTATCTTTTGTCTGACAACATCATTTTTGTGGAACAGGAAGGTGTTGTAGTGTTGCAGATGGTACTGCGCTGTCTTCTGACAGAGATATTGATTGAAATTGATGCATAGGTGCAACAGTTTGAAGAGGTAGACAGGACTACTGTTGGAAATGATCTCAGGGGAATAGAGGTTCGAGAATCGAGTGTTGCCAGATGTGAATTGCCTTTGATACATACAAAAATCCTTATAGCAAACCCCCAAGGACCTTCAGACAGATATTAAAATGCATCTGTCAAAGATGTGGTTCAGCAGGTCCTATTAGATAACACAAGTTGCGTTCACATTATTTCCCCTTGGACATGGTGATACTTAAACCCAAGTTGCAAAGTGAAATGATTCTCCCTGATCACCTTGCTCCAGTTTTTAGCTGGCTCAGAGGGAAAATGCATTCAAAAAACACCGGGCTGCTGCTATTTCAAAGCCAATTACTGAACACAATATCAGTGTGCTTGCCCACGCACTCCTTTATGCCCAAAGCATATATGATTTCATCTTTTGTAGGTATAAATGTGTGTAGGTGAGTATGTACTGCCCATTAGAGTGCTACATCATAATGAAGACATCCAGGACGCTGTGCTTGCATCATAGACGAAGAGACAGCGATTAAGTGATCTAGTTTCAGTGAAGAGCTGGTTTATATAGAATGAGGAAAACAGAAACAAATGAGCTAGTATGAAAGCCCCTTGCCATCTTCATTAGAGCGGGTGGATGTTGTTTGATCCACCTGTTGGTTTCTAGCAAGCTGGCAGTTCTGTAACTCTGAAGCGTAAACTGATCTTCCTTTTTCCCTCAAGGTCTTACTCCGGTTACAGCAGCAGGCACACATGGGTGGTTGCATTCGCTCCGGTATCCCTGAGCCAGCGGGCTGACATTCAGGTGTGCAACTGATCGCACCGTTTTGAACACTTTTACCCTTCTGGGAGTGTGCAAGGAGCTAATTTGAATGAATTAGGAGATGGCCCTTGTTGTGATGTGAAACTAAATCTGTCCGCTTGCTTTTCCGCCTCTCTCTGTTTTTCTGAGCTATTGACTGCTCATTTGCTCTGACACTAGAAAAGGGATCCGGTTTCCTGTACAGTTCCACTAAGTGCTTTGATTAAAATGTCACTTCCCTTTGTCATGTTGCTATATTGCTATGTTTTCTTATGGGACATTGCTAAAACCCTATATCTTTGTATATGCTGGATTTATGGATTCCTTCTAAATGCAGAAAATGACACGGATTTTTATGTAACATTCTTTTACAATATAAGGTCTGCAAAAATATCTTTTGCACCATATTTGCTTCTGGCTATGCTTTAGAGCTTTAGAAATGCTATTAGATATATCACAATCAGAATCAAGGCACACATCATACTAGTTTTAAAGTAACAGCATCCCAAACTCTATACTAGTTTCATTAGATTCAGTACACTGACAGTGAACTGACACATTCCAGACACCATTAACCATATCATTCTCTATAAATTCCTATTATAATTACATGCTAGCATGCTGACTGTAATTACATTGTGCTAAATTAGTGTTCCTTTGAGAACTGTTCTCTTAAAAGCTGCTGCTGAAGACCCTGTGATTTTCAATTATCTATTGATGAGAAGGCTTCCCCACGCCTTTCCAGCTGTGGAAAAGTGACGCTTGCTTAGCGTGTGTCAGAAACAAAAAGGTTTGTGGTAGGATCAGTGGAGCCTGTGCATGCAACTGACATTTCCTAGCTCAACTCGCACCAATTATTCTATACGGATATTTTAAACAAGAATGGAGCGTGGGACATCAAATTAATTAAATAGTGCCCTCAGATTGTTTTCAAACTTTATCTCTCTCTCTCTCTCTCTCTCTCTCTGGGAAATAACCCCAACCAGGAGGTCATCTTCCTCAACTAACTCCACCTTAGATAAAGATAAATGATAATTAAATATATGCTAAAGCAATGCCTAAAGTCCAGAATATAATAAAAAAATTAAAACACAAATTACCGAACACACGAGTGAGGATGGTGAATGTAGTATGCAAAAGAACTTGTTACTATATACAGTATATATATAAATTCTCTTTAAGTTATAAGTAGTTTTTAAGTATTATTATTTATATAAGGACATAAAAGTCAAAAATTCTCTCTCTCTCTCTCTCTCTCTCCATCTTTCTCTCTCTCATTTTATCTGTTTTTAATTTTTTTATTTATAATAATAGCTGCCATGGAATCATTGATTTTAAATATTTACTGCAGAGATCTCGCAATACATACTGACAATTATTTAACACCACCATATATACGCTATATATATATATATAAAAAGATACTGACTAAGATTTTGACTAAACCTGTCATTTACTGCTCATACCGGCAGCAGCCCAAACTGTGTTATAGTTCGACTGGCACTAAACATCCCAGCGTGGAGCTCTCATCCTTCTGTTCTTTCACTCCAGAGATGTAGAAGAGGGCCAGAGGTTAACATGCTAATAGAGGGTGCTGATTGCTATAAGTGCCTCTCCGGCTCCGGCAACATGAAGGGAAGCGTGCTGCTCGTGTGGCTGAGAACACACGCTCCACACAGCTGTGTTTGGAAACAAGACATTTGGACTTATTCAGTCGAGAGGGTTGTTCACGGCCATACATCAAGCAAAATGGAAGGACCTGGGTTTGACTTAGGAGGCACAATGAGGCTCTGTGTTTTATTTATCTAGTTGTGTTTTTAGAATTGTAATTCATTTATTAGTATAGAGTGCAGCTGGGTTTTTTTTTTAATATCCGGGTAATTTCTTGGTTTAGTGATGTAATTTAATTGTCATTAATTTAATTAGATAATTTAGCAATTTTTAAAATTTTGCCTTGTTTTTTAAATGTTTTAAAATATATAAATAAGCAGACATTATTTAGACAGTCTGCAACATTACCAGCATATTATTCGGATTCTGCTCATTTGTTTCATCAGCGCTGTTGCTGTGATGGACTTTCTCAGAGCCGTGTTGCTGATCAGGATGTTCGGATACAGAGATGCTGAAGCACACTCATTAATCCAACAGGCCAAGTATTTGCTTTCATTTTCTGCTCAGTTTTCATGCCTTGTTTCACTGCTTGTCTCTAAATGTGTGCAGCATGCCGAGTTTATATTTGATGGAAATATCTTTCAAGAACCCCCACACACCTCCTCTAACCACCTACACCCCCATCCCCTTTCTACATCCTTCCACACGTGTAACCTTAAGCTGTACAAACATGTTGGCTATGGGCAAATGTTTGCAAATACATATTCGCAATGTAAATGTTTTCTTGACATGACAGCGGATTTTCTTTGCACAGAATTGCTTATTTCAGATTAGGTTACTAGATGTGGACCTAAAATTGTCTCTGACTGTACCCTCGGAATTCTGACATCCTATTAAAGAACCTCAATTCACAGCAATGTTATAAATGCTCAAAATGTTGCAACTTGGTGTTTACTTACCCCAAAAGAAGTTTTGCTGGCAAGGTGTCACCGAGCTGAAAAGGCTGTTCGATGCCATCGCCGTCACAGATAAATTTTGTTTCTCTATGGTTTTGATGACCTTTGAGGCGTCCTCAACTAGGCACATGCATCATGCCAGGAGAAAAAGCGCAAGGGTAAAAACATCCACAAGAATTGTGTTTTCGTATCAACTATTTTCATGACCACAAGTAATGACCAGGTCTGGCTTAAAAAAAGTCCCCTAACTGGAAGAGGACGGAGCCAAACTTGATGCACTGAAAAGTGCGGTTGAAGCGTACTTACTGACTGGTGCTGTCCTCAAGCCTGAGTCTGACCTGCGACAATTAACCATTTGCGTGCTGCCTGCTGTATAAATTGTGATCTGAGCTCCTGTGGTTCTGTGGTTGCTCCAGAGGTGAGCAAAACCTTCACAAAAAGCCAAAACGGCAGAAGCTTTAAAATCTCTCTTTTTTCCCTCCCTTCAAAAAGCTGTCACTGGAGAGGCAGGGTCACATGCTCATGACATCACTGGAGTAACAGAAATGAGTGGGCCTGCTCCTTATTGCTGCGGCTTTTCGCTCTCTTTCCCCCTCTCTCTCTCTCTCTATATCTCTCTTTTTCCTCCCCCTCTTTCCTGCTCTTGCACTGTTTTTATTCTTGCCGAGACGCGTGGTTCGGCAGCTTTTCCTGGCACTCGGGGGGGTATGAGTTTGGGTAGAATGAAGTAGGGTGGTCTGGGGGTAAGGTTGGGGAGATGGAGCGCTTCAGCTCCCTGGAGTCATGAGGCTTCAGAGGGGTGCGCGAACAATTACAAGCCTCAACCTCCCACGACATATGGAGTGCAGAAGCGACTACTCACTGCTCTCTTTGCTTTTCCTGCCTAGGGCTTTTCTTTCACCTACTCCCTCATTCTGAATCAAATACAACAAGGTAGCATGCCATAGCCTGTAATGTCTTTCATGTCAAAGGTGAGCTGAGGACAGCGGTTGGATGTGTCTGTTTACTTAGTTCAATGGCTCCATAAGAACTTTGCTGTATTCAGACATTTTTTTAGTTATTCACACAGGATTGCGTAACAAAAAGCCATCTGTGACAGTCTATGACTTTGTAAGTGCATGTGTATGCATGAGCCTTTGGAAATTTAGGTGATTCCTGTAAAAGGCAGTAAATAATGGCTGAGCTGTGTGTGTGTGCACGGAAACCTACCACATGTCTAAAGAATCACTATCAGCTCAGATGATTCATCAGATTTACATGCCAGATAAAAATGCAGACTGGTTGAGGTTCGGGTCTGCTCTATGAATACAGGTGATTTCTAAAGCATCTCGTGGAATGTATGGAATGTGTCCCGATATTTTTTAATCTAGTTTAATTCAGCAAATGACATTCTGAGATGTTGTAAACATGTTTTAAAGCATTCCTGGTGTACACTTTGCTTTTTTAAAGTATTTGCGTGTAGTGAAATAAACTGCGGGATTTATTAACATTTACCTTTTTTATATACTAAGAAAGAAGAAGAATACATTTTTATATACTACACATATGTTAAATTAGCAGGTTTTATACACCCTCCATCACTCACTCTTACCTGTCTGCTTTTAATTACTAAAAATGATCAGTTAATGTCAAAATGACAAGTCTTTTGTGCCCTGGAGAAATAAAGCTATTCCAAAATGCTTTTTAGTCTTGAAAACCTATACAAGAACTGCACCTACATCTCAAATGTTTCCCATCAATTTGAATACTGGGTTCATCTTATGTTCAGGCATTTTACAGACACTTTATGAGCATGCAATTCCTGGGTGGGACACATTACGCCGGGTTAAAAATAAAAAGAGTGCAGTAAGAGCCCTCTAACCATTTTCCTCTCTGCTGATGCAGATGTGCCCGAGGATTTTGAGCCACTACCATGGAAAATCAACAGAAACATTTTGGGAAAATTAATTTATAGCCAGGAACATGTAACACAAACATTACAAAAAATATAGATAACATATTAAAGCCTATAAAAATGATCTAAATGAAGTGTTATATAAAAATGAATAAATACATATGAAATAATAAAAAATAATTATTTTATTTGTCACATACACAGTCATGCTTTCGCAGCATGGAGGCTCAGTGGTTAGTGGTGTCAGCTCACAGAAAGAAGGACGTGGGTTCTATCCCCAGGTGGAGCGACCTGGAAAATTTTGGTCAGGAGTTTACATGGTTCTCCCAGTGTCATGCAGGAATTCTGTGGGTGCTCTGTTAGGTTAATTGGGGTCTCTAAAGTGACCCTTAATACTGTATGTGACTGTGTTGTTCCTGCCCTTGCGCCCAGAGTTGCCGGGTAGGCACTGGTTGGCCCCGACCCTGTGTAGATTAAGCAGAAGATAATGAATGAATAGTAATTCGTGGTGCTGCATGCAGTGAAATGCTTTTATTGAAGGGAAAGCCGCAGTAATGCACCCCTAGAGCATGGAGAGTTAATGGCTTTGTTTAATGACCATACAATGGCAGCTTGATGGGTTTGAACTAGCAACCGTCCAATCGGTAACCCAGAGCCTTTAACAACTGAGCCACCACAATGAACTTCTGTGTAACCTTCTGGTTTTAGTTATGCTGATATAGCTAGCCTTGCTGGAATTTGTACTCTATCACACTCTACATTTCTCAAACTGAATCTGACCACGTATACTCTGCCTGCTTAAGCCAAACTCATGGTCAACTTCATGTGGGAGCTCACGTTAGGTGGAATGACCGGTACCTGCTGGGAAAATACTATGGACTAATTTACAGATTCTTTTTACAGACTGTTTAATCTGTTATTACGCAAATGGCAATGTAATTCCCTTCTGAGTCTGGTTCCTCTCAAGTTTTTTTTATTTTTATGATTTCAGGTAGTTTTTCCTTGCCACTGTTGCAAAAGCTGGGAATTTCTTGCCTCCTGTATGTTTTTGACTGCGGAATTGTGCTGTGTCATCAAAGTTAAAGTGACAGTCGAAAATATCAAACATATTCTCGTTTGTTTATTACTTTTTCATTTACATTACAATAGTGTTACGTAGTGGTTTTCACAATTTTACTATTAATCTAGTAAAAAATAAAAATAAAAGAATGCATAAAACATGAGTTTCCATTTTTTTCTGGTACATATATATATACGGAGCTAGATCAAAGGGCGTATCGGGAGATGGGGTTAAAATCTACACATCTTCAAGAGTAGCATACGTAGCTCGGCAGGAACGTGAATGACAGAGAGAGAACAGAGACATGGTATGTATGTTCAGTTTTCCAGAGCAGTTAAAGACAATGTGGAGTGTGTTAGAGTAGAAACAGGGACTCCGGCAAGACTAGCTACAACAACATATATAAAATCTTGGTATCCTACTGTATAGCATACACATAGCACAATATTATATTCTGGCAATAATTGTGCTTGGCACAGCTCACTATTAAAATAATAGACTTTATTGGAGCATACATTTATAATATGCTAGGCATGTTTACGCATAGGTAGCCACTGAATTAACACGTCTTTGTAACAAAAAAGCATATGGCGTGTGATAGGATTCTATTCACATGCAGCTCAGTGAGTGTGACTAAAAGGTGGGAATGGACTGCATTCAGTAGTCTCTAATTTTCACAGCCTTGCACATTTAACCTCAGAGGAGTCCAAGGCATCTCGGTGGCTAAAGAAACTCAAGCCCTGAGGTAATATTTCCGTGAGGATGTTTATATTCCACGTGAATTGTTCGGTATGGTCTGTAAGGTATAATTTGAATGAAAGTAGATATTTTTCTTCAGCTGTCCAAAGCGAGTCTACATCTTCCAGTGACCTCGAGGGCCTTTCTTGTGGTGTCTGGTCGACTGTTTTTGGAGTTGCAGCTCGGAGGGAAAATAAAATAACCCTCAGAATAGGCAAAAAGGGGAAATGTTTAATATCAGATGGCACACGTACAAGCAAAACACCCATTAAAATATAACACTTGGGTAGGAGATTAATATATATTTTTTCATGAAACGCAAAATGAAAGCTGCCAAGGAACAGTGCAATGACATTATTTTGTTAAAGTTTGGTGGCTTAACCACTGCAAATCCAGACAAGTTCTTCTTTCTGCCGTTTAAATCAAGGACCGCATCCAGGATAAACACAAGTCTACCTACACAGCAGTTCAAAACACCAGTTTCTCTAGGGTAATGGCAGCAATGGTTTTTAAAGGATTTTTTCCCTCATACACATAATTCTAATTAGCTGGTTAAGAACACGGAGGTTAGATACTGTCTGCTAACCCTACTGCATAACTATCTATATAAACACATGCATATATTCTCTGGATGACTTTATCTGAAGGAATCACAAGGGTGACAAAAATGCACTGTTTTTAAATAAACTTACCCCTTCTATCAATAAGCATTCATATTCCCCTCATTAAAAAAATTAGGCTGAGCTGCAAACCATGAATGCACCTCTGTCAATTATTATTGCATAGGCAGAGCCATGGCTAACTCATATTCTATTAACCCTTTTCTAACCGACAGAATCAGTTCATGTGTACGGTCAGTGAGCCCAATGGCTTCTTTTTTTAGAAAACACTTTTGTGAGCTTCCTTGATATTCTTTATTCATTCATATTTACTTCTTAGCTATAAAACACTTTCTACCTATTGTGCCCTTCAATAAATATCAGCCTTATACTCTTGCTCCATAGTCACAAATCAACTGACATAACACGTCTTAACCTGCGCAGCAGTGACTGAGGAGACAGCAGCATTATACAGAATGTGGCTATAAAATTTAATATAATTGGAATACAGATATTTTTTGTCTTTGTGTGGCACTTTGCCAGCTGAGAAATGTTTTCTTGCATTACTTTTTTGCATTGGCAGTATCATCCTTTATTCCTTGAAAGGCGACTCTGTAAGATGACAGACTCTGTGGCTATGTGATTCAAGACCATTCTTTATTTAAATCACAGTGTACTATTGTCAAAGATCATATTTGATATCCTTGTTCGATTACACTCTAATCACTTGCTCATTGTCACCAGCTATCATTGGCCAACAGCAGAAGAGCAGGATTTCCTGACAAAACTGAAATTATCACGCTCTGCAAATGTAAGTGGGTCTGTGTGGTTAGATAAATGAACATGTTAGTGAAGCACATGTAACTAATCCCATACTTCAGGCAGGCCCATGGGGATTTGCAAACAGCCTCCCTCTGAATGGCGCACAGTATACAATATTCCTATTGAAAGATAGCTTTTGAAGAGAAGGACTGGACAAAAATGCTACTTGAGAGACGAAACTATGATCTACAGTATAGTGAAAAAATCGGATATAATAAGTGCTCTGTCTTCACATAAAAAGTCTTTTGGCGAGGCTTGTATGACAGTTAATTGGCATCTTCACATGACATGACGAGGAGGGGATGCCGATGACTCCCTTTTCAATTTGCCATAATACAGTGGCACCCATAACTCATTTCTTAGCCATGACAAGTAACTTCAGTAAGACGGATAAACGTATGGACTTTATATTGCTTGGATTTGCTCAAGGAATGTCAAAAAATACCATGTTCAGCCATTGTATTTCTCAAATAACATCCAGTAATATAAACAATAGCTGCAGAATTTTACACTTTTATTTTATATTGCTTATTGCATTTATTTTTCTTATAAAGTATGGTATATTTGGAAATAAACATACTAGCAGACTTGGCATTACAATAAACCCAACGTTGGGGCATAGCTGCTGAGAGAAGGTGTATTGGGAAATAAATTAATATTGGATCTGGCCACTGAAATGCTGACTGGGGATTCTTTTGAGAATGTTGTGTATAATTTTTTTTTTCAGTGAACATATTGGAGTTTCTTGAAGAAAATACAAAAACATCAGTCATGATTTTTATTGATTTTTTATTTTATTGCTTTATTACTTTAAATTATTAGCCTTTAAAAAATAGCATTCACATGAATAATAAATAAAGCCTTAATCATTTACAATTTCAAATGTTTGTAAAGTTTTATTTACTGCAGATTGTGAAATTCATAAAATAAAGTTTATGTAGAACACACCTTTACTCAGTCACACACACACACACATGTGTAAACCAAGCATAACATTATTATCTGTTTCCCACTTTGTGACAGTCTGAAAAGCAAATATTTGCAGTGTGAGAATATTGTTGAAATAAAATCTTTATTAATTTTTGTTACAATTTTTAAGTTATGCTTTAAAAATCATTCATTAATATCATAACTATTATT
>JAOUQV010000029.1:916242-927058 GCA_028565295.1 Aspidoras spilotus | reverse complement strand
TTGGGGTGTTTTGGAGGAGCAAGTCAGGAAACGTTTTCCTCCACCAGCATTACGTAGTGACCTGGCCACTATCCTGCGAGAAGAATGGCTTAAAATCCCTCTAACCAATGTGCAAGACTTGTATGTTTAATTTCCAAGGCGAATTGACGCTGTATTGGCCGCCATACTAATAAATTATTGTGGTCTAAAACCAAGTGTTTCAGTTTCATTGTCTAACCCCTGTATGTACATACTATATAAATAGATACAGGTTACAAAATACAGGTTCCCTTTTATCTCCTTTTTGAACTTGTTGATGTGTGGATGATGTTTTAGGTCATATTTATGCAGGAATATAGACAATTCTAATGGGTTCACAAACTCTAAACACATGGTTTTTATTTTTTCATATTTTGTTATTTTACAGCCATCCTAAAATAGATTTAATTCATTTCTTCCTCAAAATTCTATAGACAAACCCCATAAGTTTGAATTTGTTGCAAATGTTGTAAAAGTAAATCTAGAAGTTTGATGCCATAAGCTTTGCACACCTACTTTGCCAAATAAAATCTTTGAAGATACATCAGTCATTCTGGTTCCAGGCTACAATGAATATAAATAATTATAGTCAACAGCAATAAGATATAGACATTTCTTAGGATAAAAAATCTCCATATCAGGTTTCTGTCTAATTGTGATGTGTGATGTCTTTGTTACCTCAGCCTAGGTACCTAGTACCTCAGCAGATTACTTCATTATCAAGTTACCTTTATGGTGGCCAGGCTAATGCTCTGGAATCTCGTCTTCATCCATAAGCCGATGAAATATGTAGGAGCAATCCAATCAGGATGAATAATGAGATGGGGGCAGATTGCTCTCATACTTACCACAGCCTGGCCTGTGGAACACATCGAGTTGCTCTGGCCTCTGTGATCTGTGGATGAGTTTTCTCTGTCAGCGACAAAACCTCTCTGTCCTCCGGCATCCCATCAATCACTGCTGCAGGACCTCTCAGATCTCTATAATAACCTCTCATTTGCTTGCTGACTCAATGTGCATGCTCACATGGGAATGTTTATAAAAAATTAAACGGGGCTTCTGTATATGAGAAGGGAGCTACAGCTTTCACTGTTACACAGCCATGTTTATATGGGGTTATAGATTTAATAATGCCTTCCCCCATGTAGTTAGCTGTTGTTTCGTTTGGGATGAATATTTAGTTTTGGTTCCATTTTCATGTTCAAGATTTTCTAAGACAAGTTTTAATGTATCTAATAGAAATATTATATATTTTCCAAAAGCAGCACAATGAAAGGGTGCCTCCAACACAGAGGAATATTTTTGTATTACCAATATTCCAAAAAGCAAAACTGCTCATGTCAGACTTGGAAACAACAACTATAATCAAGGCACAAGGAAAATGCTGAGTCAGCATGATCATCTCAATGTCACATGCTCACATCATATGGAAGAAAAGAGTCAGAAGAGGATTTGTTGCTTTGGCTGTGTGAACTCTACTATCCTGAGCAATACTGACCCCATAACTCATCAACTAGAGCCTGTTTACTGGAAATCTTGCTCAGTCTAGACAATAAAAACCTATGAGTGGCAGTTGCTGGCCTCAGCTCCTCCTCTGACCTCCAGCTCCCACTCACAGTGACTAAGAAGGCAGAGGTCAGATCTCAGCTGTGTGCTTTTCTGTTTCTCTTGAAAGTGTAAGTGTCAAACATGACCCTGATTTGCATTTTGCCCCTTATGAACAGAGTTAAAATAATGTGACATGCAGCTCTTATGGGACAGAGATCATCAGGGAAGGATGATGATTTTTTTTTTGCAGTGATAAATCGCTACAAACAATAGGTTCTTTTTCTCTTACTGATGAACCAATATACAGTCCAGTCCTGTTCATAAATGCATAGCCATGCAAGACTTAGACTGCATAATTTTGGTGTGCTGATGCTGTCAGAGAGGTGCGTGTCTCATCAGCAGTCACTCTGTCTGTGTGTGGTGAATAAACATATAAACAGAAGCATGTGTGGACAGCAGAGCTGAGTTACGTGAGTGTGTTTTTATTATTGTCAATATGTGTTTTTTTTTTGTAGAGTGTACAGAAGCTTGAGGCGAAGGGGCTTAAAGAAGCCACCCACATCAAATGAATCCATTCTGCCATAATGCCACAAGATGGCTGACCCCCTCCTCTCCACTCAGGATGTAATGACAGAGCCATCAAACACTATTTATAAGTTTACAGCGGCTCGGGTTTAAAGTGGTCAACTCTAAAAGTATTGGAATTATTCTGAGCAATTTGTGGTAGTAACTATTTGTTGTAAAACAGAGAAATGTATACACTCAAACTGTAACCATTTCTAGGGTATTTGGGATTGCAAAAGACTTCTAGTTTCAGGATAAGGTTAGATGAGAATTTGAAAAATCATAATCTCAATATTTATTCTACTACATTTAGAGAAAATGATTGTATAAATATAGTTGTATAGAAAAATGATTTTATATATGTGTTTATTATTATATTATATTCTAATATATACGCCTTATATTTAACTGTGTTATATGTTTATGTAGGAAATGTTATATTTGTGCTACAGGCATTGACTTCAATATAGTCATGTTATGTTATATTCTACATGTTATGCAGTAGTATAATCATATATCTATCTAATTTACATTGTAGCATGTTGATAGTTTTTCTATAAAAGTAATGCAGCCGGATCCAAAAGTCACAGACCGATTCGAAAACCTGTGTCTTTTTATTTATTTATTATGATTTTTTAAATTTATATAAAGAACATATTATGTTTTCTTTTCACAGAAGTGATATCCACAATATAGTGTTTTAATAATTAGATTACTGTATGTATTATATACATTTACATAGGAGGTCAGTGGTTGTAGTTAAAGTTAAGATAATATTGACTGATTGTATGTTATTTTACATCCATCCCAAACTAATTTTGCTTTCCATATGTTTTAGACTGTAAGCCGATATTCAGTGACATTGCTTTAATTCATTAAAATTAGCCTAATATCAGATAATTTGGCTGATCAGATTATTAAATAATTTATTCATTGCCTATGTATCAGGTGCAACAGTCACCATAGTCTTGCTCACACCTGTGAAAATTGTTTCCATTTTTTTTGTTGCACCTTACTGCCAGAACTTCCAGGTCAGTCAGTGTCACAGAAACAGATCGTCTGGATTGGCCTTGAATCGGCAAAACCTATTGTGTCGAAAAGCAATAGTAGCGTCGGATCTTTTTTCAGCTTCATGTTGGTTAAACTAATGTTTAAATTCCCTCTTTTAAGCAGAGGGATGTCTTTATATTGTTGTAAGAACTAACTCTTAAAAGAACACTAAGCATTTTACAGGAAAGATTGACTGGTCCTCACAAGTTCATTTGTTAGTTTGTAAATAAATAAAAAATAAGAATGAAGAGCCATAATGGAGGTTTTTCATTACTGAGGTTGTTGAGGTTTTGATTTTATTGTTCTGGTTCAATGACAATAAAGATTTTTATTTAATTGTTAAGGTTAGCTGAATTAAAGGCAATGTGAATGAAAGTGTCTCACAATTATCAAGATACCACTGTGTGTGTTGTCTCTGTTTTTATATAAACTTTTAAGGACCAACCCTTGATGGAACACAAACACTTATGTTTACTAGGTTCTGAGAGTTTTTTGGCTGGTCCCCCTGAAGAACTAACTAACAAAAAAATGTCTTATTTTAGTGAATAAACCAGTCTGGTCAGATATTTACATCTACTCATTATATAAGGCCGCTTATGAGATGATGGTATTTGAGTTAATTTTTTTTCTTTTTCTATTTCTGTCTTTTAAACCAAATCATTTATTAGTCGCATACTCTTTTGGAAATGTAACCAAGGAAAACTCAGGAATTGCTAAGGAAATAAACTGAAACACAGAATCCCACTGAAAAAATAATGGAAGCATCCGAATGTGTGTGCAGGAAGGAAATTGTCCACACTATTACTTCCTGTTTAACATCCTTGGATTATAAACGAATAAAGCAGACCTAAACATTGGCTTCTTATTTATGTTTCTTGCCCTGCACTGTACTGTAGGAAGCTGACCTCTGCCAGAACTCCTGTAGATATTTGTCTAGTGTGCTCAGGGGGATGTTATCAACATGCTTATGATAAAAGATAAATGATGTCTCGGGAGAGTTGTCCAGTAAATCCCTCACGTGTGCGATAGAAATAATACAACATACAGAACAGTGCTTACCTCACAAATCATATTCCTCATATATCATTCACACAACACACACACACACACGCAACACAGTATTATACTCATGGCATGTAATCAGACAGTTCTCTAGTGACTACTCTTTTCTGTCACCCTAAAGTAGCGTAAAAGCCAAATTAATGAAACCATCACATTACTCCCTGTGTAATGAACACACAGTCTGCATATCGTAGCTTTTCAGGGATTATTTTTCTTGGTCGCTACAAGGCAGCACTTTTATGTTCATGGTCGGATATTTTTAATTAAAGGATCTGTAAAAGAACAAATTACTCATATTGCTGGTCTAGCAGCCCATCTAATGATTACAGCATAAAATTTGAAGTATGATGACTTGCTATAGAATCTGATCTGTTTAATTTTTTTTGTAAATTGCAAAGCTTTTGTTTTCCATCCTGCAGTAACAATATTCAATCATTAATTTTTTATACTTGCTCAATCCTAGTTTTAGTTAATGTGATGGAAGCCGGTGCCCACCGGACAACTATGGGCGCAAGAGCAGGAACATCCCTAGACAGGCTGCCATCCACACACACAATCACATATACATTTACACACTAATGGGCAATTTAGAGACACCAATTAACCTATAATGCATGTCTTCCGAATGCGGAGGAAACCGGAGTACCTGGAGAAAACATGCGCACACACAGGAAGAACATGCAAACTCCACACGCAAATTTCCCGTGTTGCCCTACCCAGAGTTCGAACCTGGGATCTTCTTGCTGTCAGGCCACAGCACTATCCACTGCGCCACTGCGGCACCCGCATTATATCATAATAAGACTGTTATGCCGACAGTGTATAATAACCAGAATGCAGATTTGTCTCACCCTCTTAATGTATGACGACTTCCAGATAATGCTGTGAACTATTCCACCAATTTGCACTGTATATAATCATTCAACAGATGTGTATACAATATGAAATTGCATGATATAGTGTATGATATATTCATTCATTTATTCATTCATATTCTATACCCGCTCAATACTAATTAGGGTTGAAGTAAAGCCTGTGCCTAGCTGGCAAAAAGCAGGAAAAGCCTTAGACAGAGTACCACTCCATCATAGGGCAAACACTCACTCACACACTCAAACACTATGGGCAATTTATGAAAGATTTGTTTTTTTTTTTGCATTAAACTTTGCATTTTGACTCTTCTCTTTGATTACACCATAGTAAGGACAAACATCCTGTGCATGTCTTTTACGTTTTATCCACAAGCAAAAGAAAACGGTTTTAAACCTAAGTTTAAAACTGCTGTTTACATGTTAGGCAGGTGTAAATAAAATTATTTTGTTATTCCAGTAAAATGAGACGACATGTCAATCCCAGTATCAGTAAAAAAACAAGCAATCAGGAATATTTTGCAGAAAATACCCCTAAACAAAGCCCACTTATTCCTGCCCGAATTTGCTCTAATCCTCCTAAGAAGTAGTCGTTGTGATATAAAGTAACATGAGCACTTGTTTGTGTACTGTATGTGAGAGGTAGTATGTGTGCACCAGAGGTGGCACACTTAGGGCCATAATCATTTTGTAAATGCTCTTCGATAAAGACTTGAGAGGAAGGAGTGTGTTTTGTCTGCTTTGAAAGCACAGATTTGGTGAAATGTCCCAGTAATCACAGTAAACAAGAAACATGATTAACTGTATCATTCTGTGATACCTGTGCAGCAACATGAAAAGCAAGAATTGAAGTAATAGTGCCACCTTTGAAGCTGAAACGGAGGAGCTGGCCTTATATTCAGTGACCTCCCACTGAAACCGTCTCCTTCCTGCAAGTCAGCACAACCAGAGCCATTGCACACTCACACACACATACACACACGCACACACACAGCATGAACGTAAGGGTTCACTGCATCAACTGTGAATGACGGCTTCTCGTCAGCTAACACCCATGCCGGCGCCATGAGCATACGCCAAGCCCTGCTGGAAAAAAAATCACTGCTCTCTGGAGGGTCCTCACTTTTGCCTGTTCGCTCTTTTTCTGTCTATCTTGGGCTCGGTAAGAGGTCTGTGTTTTTAGGAAAATTCCTCTGGCACGACCCTGAAGGCCCTAGCGTCTTCTACACCATCATTAGAAGCAGACCCCCGTCTTGTGTTTGTCCTATGCAAACAGTTCAGTTGCCACTTCATCCATCTCATTAGACTACCACACTGCCCTGCAACAGTTTTTTTACGCATACCCCCCCTGAAATTTTATTTTATTTTGCAGACATTGGATACGCCTTCTGCATCTTTCTAAGCCTTGAGCCCGACTGAAGGCCTTTAGTGCTTCAAATATTTATCACAAAATGTCTCAAGTGTTTGTAAACTACCCTCATGTGTATATGTATTGTGCCGCTGCCTCAAGTTAGTATCAGTATCAGACAGCCATCTTTACTTCTCACATAATTCATCTCTAAATGACATGAAAGCAAGTGGGGAATGTTTAAGCACTCGACAAAGAAGCCTAGGAAAGTCATGTTTGTGCAATGTTGCCATCTTCTGGTCATTATCATATATATATGAGAGTAAAAATAGCAGAGGCATCATTAAGGTGACGTGCACTTGTGAAACGATGATGATGAATTACGGGTGGATATTAATTGATGGTTAATTGATTGAAAGGATCAAATCCATATGTGGTGCTGCAATTGCTGAGATGAAGTTGGGATTCTCCGTGAGTCTGTCTGTCTATCCCAGAGCGCAGATCCATGCAGCCAACCATCGCAAAGTGATGACATGACACACCTTTTTGCAGTGCAGAGGTACAGCTGCTGCACAGCACCCTGAAGTATACAGGGTCTTGATCAAGGAGCCACGTCTTTATATGTTGATTCATTTCTGATGTTAAAAGTAACAGATATAGTCACATACCATTTTTACAAGTCCAAGTAAAGTTTTAAATCTCTGGTAGTTGTCTCATCTGTGGTTGTACACATGCATACATTTAAAGGGTAATAGGGCATGGATTGACTTGCCAGTCAAGCCTCCGTTCTTTTGAGAATGAGTCCCTGTGTGTTTGTGTGTGTGTCTGTATTTTGAGTCTCCTGTCTCTCTTAAATGCTGAACCGTGTAATTCTTACAGGTCATTGAGCCTCAGATTTGTTTTCTTGGTCAGTTTGTTTTTATGTAATTAAAATTTTTTTTTTTATTTGATCAAAATATTGTTTAGAGAACCCTTACTAATTCCACCTGACAACGTATTTATGATACAAACATTCAATATAATCTGTAATCGGATTATTTTTCGGTAACTACTAGATGTCATCACTGTTGATCACCACTTTAGACCTTAGACAAGTGAGGATGAATTTGGAAGGCTGATATCGAATACACTGCAATGTTTGTAAATTACTTAACTCTTAAGAGTCTTGAATATTAAAGACTCTTATTTTGTTGGCGTGCCATACAAATCACCTCCATAAAAAAATAATCCAAATTCGTGATCAGACTTTCAAGAAATGATGGAATCATCTCGATAACAAAGCCAAGTTCCAGACTTTAAACCTCATCAGACTTATTTAGAAGTCATAATTTGGTTATTTTATGTACCACCCAATTGAGGATGGTATTCCTTTCTGAGTCTGGTTTCTCTCAAGGTTTCTTCCTCTTACCATCTCAGGGAGTTTTTTTCTTGCCAGTGTTGCCAAAATTAATATTATTTCATCTTTATGATTATATGAATGAATGAATAAATGAATGAAGGAATGAATGCCTTTATTGTCAACTAATCACCCGTTGGCACAACATTTAGGATGAGGGATGAGACAGGACAGGAAGACAGGGATAAAATGAATGCACATGATATACTGTATATCATTTCTCTAAAGCTTCTTTGTGACGATGTTCCATGGCACAATATAAGCACTATATAAATAAAGCTGAACTGAATTATTTAAAGGAATGCAAATGATCTTACTGTACTTGGACACATGATAAATCGACGTGCCAGTGTGATGAGGTTTTTTTCAACAATATGATTCACATAACACATCACACACATATGAAATGTGCATTCAGCCTACCAATGATGACAGATCCTTCATCCTTGCTCTTTAATGCGTAAAATGTACTAAATCAAGTCATTTTAGTCTAACATGCGAGGCATTTGGATTTCATGAATCGTTTACCAACTGCCATCATGCCTTGGCATGGAAAAAGAACTGACAGCTTCAGCTTTCTTGTCATTGCCAGCACAAGACAACTCTCTCAGCTGTGGCACATTTGTAAACCTTGGAAGAGTAGAGGCAAGGAAAAAGGGTGGTGCTGATTTAAATCAGTTCCACTCTCCTGTAAATTACAACCCTGCATTTCCTTTCCACATACAATAATTTTCACTAGAGTCCAAGTCAAACACGGCTCTACAGCCATAGAGACTTGTGAGATCAAGCCATACTATTTCATGCAGTCCGGAGCTGTCAAACTCATAATTAAATGCACACATTACTTATGTCATGATGAAGAGTTTATGATTCAGTTCGAGATTAAAGAATAATATCTATGGCTAAAGAAAGGCATTTTGCATGTTTCTTTCTATCACAGTACAAATTAGACGTTCGTATTCTGCAGACTGCGTTATGCTAATCACTGGCCTTAAAGCTAATTCAATTTCCCCCCTCTAGTTTTTGAGCTTTAAAGAACACTTGTGTTTTATTCATAAGCTGTCATTCCCTGCTTAAGAGATTAAAAAATTATATCTTAATTCAATCTGAAACCTTAAATACGCTTCATTAAATAATCATGAAATATGCCAAAGTACATTTTATGAACAGAACATTGTAATGAAAAGCCTGAGTCAATGCAAGTCACCATTTTTAAAGTAAAAAAAGAAACCTATCAGTATCAGAATCATTGAAATCACCACCACACAAACTTTCTGCTATTCTACCAAAAATAATGTACACTGACAATGAAATTATCTAAATTATACTGTATAAACTAAATGTCTTTTGTCTAGAGTTTGTTATTTTTAACATCAGTGTTCATTTCATGCCATGAACAAGGTTCCATACATAGTACACAAGTCATGGACAATTTAGCATCTCCAGTTCACCTAGCATGCATGTATTTGTACTGTGGGAGAAACACTGAGCACCAGGAGGAAACCCATGTGAACATGGGTAGAACATGCACAAAGAAATTTCCCGGGTCATCCCAAATTCATCATGTTGCTTGAACCCGGGTCCTTCTTGCAGTTATAGGACAGCACTACAAACTGCGCCAGTGTGTCGCCCCCTCATTTATACACTGAACAATCAGTGGATTAAGAACAGCCTGCAGGTGGTATATGATCACCTATAAAGTGCCCCAATTAGTGATAAGGTCACTATCATAGCTCATGCAAAGCGTTAGCCTTTGGAACATTTGCCAGCCATAGAAAAATGGAAAATTTTAACTTGGAGCCTGGAGTGGTGGTGCCAGTTTGTCCATCAAGAGTGAAGGAAACATCAAAAACATCCGGCCAAGTGAGGTTGATCAAAGAGGTGGGTGGTAAACAAGCAAAGATTATGCAGCAGAAGTTGGTCGACTTCTCTGTAGAGGATGTTTGCCACTTTGTGGAGTTTGTTGTATTTAGCAATCAATCAAAAACAATGACACAAACCATTATTAGCCAGGTGTTCCAAAGCCAGTGATTGTGCAGTGTACAATACTCCTGTTGGTTCTGAAGGTAGAAAATCTATGATTTACAAAATCACCTGTTAAGTAAATGGACATATATTAGACTTTGAGACGGGGATTATGGTTATCTTTATAATAAAGACCATTTGATTTCCTCTTCATGAATCTGTGAAATATAATGTCCATACATCATTTAGACCAGAGTACAGTGTACTTGTAGTATCCCAGCAGCATTTTTTAATAAAATACCCAT
Organism: Aspidoras spilotus; assembly: GCA_028565295.1. Classification (NCBI taxonomy): domain Eukaryota; kingdom Metazoa; phylum Chordata; class Actinopteri; order Siluriformes; family Callichthyidae; genus Aspidoras; species Aspidoras spilotus. The sequence goes on along the minus strand of JAOUQV010000029.1, from coordinate 916,933 downwards.
AAAGTTAGGTATACATGTATTTCATTCTAAAAGAACGTTCTGCAAGGGTGGTGATATATTTCTTACCACGGGTAGTAGAAATGTTTTATGATGTATGTCTTTCTCTTCATCTACAACTTATTATTCATCACAGAATTCAATGATCTTTTCTTTTTAGAATTGTGTATGCTAATAAATTAAGGTCATTTACAAAAGGTGTGTGTGCACATGCTTATACCGTAGCATACAACCACATCCTCATGAGAAGCTTGTTCCAAAAATGCAGAATTTCACATTCTCTGAGTTTCTTTGTGGCAGTTGGACAAAACAAAGAGGCACGGTATTTTCTCAGGATTTTTTGAAAAAAGGTTGAAATTTATAGCTTTAGTCTTCTTCTTCTTCTTTCGGCCTCTCCCTTTTATCAGGGGTCGCCACAGAGTGTCAATCTTTTCCATCTCACTCTGTCCTCTGCATCTTCTGCTTTTACACCAACTACCTGCATGTCTACATTGATCACATCTATATATTACCTTTTGGTCTTCCTGCACCTCTTTGTGACCACTTCTCCCTGTAGCCTGACAGTTCTACCTTCTTCACTCTCATTCACACACGTATTCTGTTATACAAATGTTGATTTTCATTCCCCTCCTTTCCAGAACATACCTCCACCTCTCCAAGTTCTCTTCTAGCTGTTCCCTGCTCTCACTACAGA
>JAOUQV010000029.1:838816-862198 GCA_028565295.1 Aspidoras spilotus | reverse complement strand
GGCCAAAGACATGCACGCTAGGTAATTTGGAAATGCTAAATTGTCATTCTAGGTGAATTGGAGAAGTTAAATTGTCCAGTCCTAAACCCGAAAGGGTGAGGGTTGCGTCAGGAAGGGCATCTGGTGTAAAACTTGTGCCAGATCCAAATGCGAGGAACTTACTGTGGCGACCCTTGGTGACGGGGGAAAAATCATCAAGAAGTTAATTTATTTCAGTAATTTAATACAATCAGTGAAATGCATTCATTATATAGATTCATTACAAACACCAAGATCTATTTCTAGTGTTTCTTTCTGTTAATGTTAATAATTTTGAAAGGCTTCCTAAGTGTTTAAAATGGTCCCTTAGACTGGTTACACTGTCATGGGTAAGACAGCTGACTTGAAAGATGACCAGAAGGCAGTCATTGAAACAAACGGTCATTGATTAAGAAGCTGGCTATTCACATAGTGCTGAATCCAAGCATAGTAATAGAATGTTGATTGGAATGAAAAAGTGTGGTACAAATAGCTGCAAAATCAACAAGGATAACTGCAGCTTTTAAAGGATTGTCAAGAAAAAGCCTGCTGTTGAAGCCACCACACAGACATATATAGGACATTGGATACAACTGTTGCATACCTTGTGTCAAGCCACTCATGACCAAGAGAGAACACCAGAAGCTTCTTACCTAGGCCAAGGAGAAAAATAACTTGACTGTTGCTCAGTGGTCCAATGTATTGTCTTCAGATATAAGTAAATTTTGCATTTAATTTGTAAATCTAGGTCTCAGAGTCTGGAGGAAGAGGGACACAGTACAAGCTTTTTGAGGTCTAGTGTGAAATTTTCACAGTCACTGATGGTTAGGGGAGCCATGTCATCTACTAGTGTAGGTCCACTGTGTCATATCAAGACCAAAGTCAGCGCAGCCATCTACCAGGAAATTTTAGAAAACTTAATGCTTCCATCTGTCGACAAGCTTTTTGGAGATGGAAATTTAATTGTCCAGCAGGATTTGGTACCTGTTTACACTGCCAATAGTACCAATACCTAGTTACAGTATCACTGTGTTTTATTGGCAACTAGCCTGACCTAAACCCTATAAAGACTTTATGGGGTATTGTCAAAAGGAAGATGAGAGTCACCAGACCCAAAAATCACACGAGCTGAAGGCTGTATCAAAGCAACCTGGGCTACCATAACACCTCAGCAGTGCTACAGGCCGATCGCCTTCATGACACGCTGTATTAATGCTGTAATTCGCACAAAAAAGCCCCGGCCAAGTATTGAGTGCACATACTTTTCAGTAGGCCAACATTTCTGCATTCAAAATATTTTTTCGATTTATCTTATATTCTCATTTTTTGAGATAATGATTTTGGGTTTTTATTGGCTGTAAGCAATAATCATCAACATTAACATAAAAACATAAAAAATATAACATCATATAATGAGTTTTACTTTTTGTATCAAATTACTGAAAAGAATGAACCTTTTAGATGATTGAACAGGGATCTATTTCAAGTTTTTTATTTATGTTCATGTTGATAATTTAACATCTGATATATATATATATATATATATATATATATGTGTGTATATATATATATGCTATATTCTAATTCATTGAAATTCACCTGTATATGTTTATATATGTATATGTAATATAGCTAGCTTAATATACCTATATAGCTCACTTGGTTGATCCTGCTCCTGGATAAGTCAGGTGTGATCCTTTTTTTTTTTTGCTATAGTAAGGCCAGAAACATACTCAACGCAGGTATGCAAACGCAGATACTCGCGCCAAGCCAATCCTTTGCAAAAATATAGCCATTTTGTACAAATCCAACCTGTTTTTTCAAGTTGGACATACATTGTAATGATTTCTGTTTATACCTGTAAATATTTTTAAGATTTATTTTCTTGCAGATTGATTTTTTTTTTATTGTGGAAAAACAAATTAGAAAATGTTTCAACTTGATTCTCCATTAGATTGCAGTGTTTGATTGCATGTGTCTTTCATGTCATACACTGCTTTAAGATGGTTGGCTGCACAGATGTGCTCCAAGCGGTTCAGTAAACACTCATGTCAGCCCATGCAGCTCCACCCGGGGATTTGATGCCCAAATACTAACGCTCCTGCCTTATTCCAGCAGCACGCTCTAAAAGCTGAGCTATCCAAGCTTCCCTGTAATGTCTACCTTTCTTTATATCCAGACTGTGATCTCTTATTCTGTTTTTGCTTACTATTTAAATTACTTTACTGTATTATAGTGTGACTTAATAATAGTTAAAATGTGAATTTATTTAGATTTTTTCATTTGGTTTACAAAAACCATAACTTTTTTTACTATTATAGTGTTTAACCAAACACTGGTAGCTGAGGATGTTGGTTAAAAGAGGTTATTAAAAGATTAAAAGGTATAGTTTAGATGTTGAAGGTTCTGTCTGAGTCTTGGTTTCCAAAACAATGTTGCCAAACATTAAGATAAAAATCTATAGTGAAATGATATTATTCTATCTATCTGTCCCCACCATTCTAGATGAAGTGTGTAGCTTCTCTGTTGTCTCTGTCTGTATGTTTCTATCTCTGTCTGTTTATCTCTTTCTGCCTCTCTCCATCTGTCTGTCTCTGCCTACCCCCTCTCTTCCTCTCTCCATTTCTTACTCTGTATATCTCTCCCTCTCTCCCCCTTTTTCCCTTTCTCTCTTTGCTACTCTCTTGCCCATCTGTCGGTCTCTCTCTCTCACCCACTCACTCACTTTCTCACAAGTAAAAACTACATGGGCATTAGACCCAAAATACCAGAATCCACCAATGAACATTAGACCTCTAATAAACAAAGACAAATGGCAAAAAAGATTTGAACTCACAAAATACTAACACCATTCTCCATTGGACAGAAAATGCAGACTCGTATACTGTTGGGACAAAACAGTCTAAATATGATGCCACATAGGACACACTAGACTTTCCCACATGCACCTTGTAAAAGGTGAAGATGCCCCATATTGCACAACGTGCAGAATGCAGATCACAGTTCTAGAATGCACTACTTATAAAAATAAAAGATAACAGGCTTTAACAGGGAAAACCATAGAAAAACTTTTAACAACACTCTTAAAATGTTTAACAATATCAAAACTGAAGCAACATATATACATAAAGAACATATGCAGACAACATATAAATATAGATTAATTATATGAAACCAATCTGAATCAATATACCATAACCTCTCCTGCCATGAATATGGTCTAAAAAGCAGACATGGCAATAAAACCAAACTCTCTTCCTCCCTCTCTTCCTTCCCCCTTAATTAGTAGGTGTCTTGTGTCAACTGTTTAATAAGTAGTCCAACAGTTTTTAACCAGTTAGTTTAAGATTTGTAGAGTCATCGTCAACCTATGAGTATATTTCCTACTTAACTAACTTTCTTTTCATTAGGTGTCATTGTCAATACAAATATATACATATATTTTTTATATTTCTGCCTTTCAGAAGGACCCAGACAGTAATATCAGCCCTGGTAGTCCACGCCTGTCCCCTCCATCTAAGCGAAAACGCAGACACACAACGCCCAGCTCCAGTGACACCTCCCCATGTCCCCAGAGCAAAGCCCAGAGGGTTACATGGAGCACATCCCGACATGGTACCAGGTGAGCTCCTTTAAGCCTGCAAGTCATGATGTCTAATAACATTTTAAAGGTTTTACAACCTTCTACAACCAATGTAAGCCTTTGCTCATGTGTTTGTCGCTCCAAGTTTGTATAAAATCAAGTACGTAGATGTGCTTGCAGACTGCTACATGCAGACTGCTACAAACAACTGTGAAAGAATGGGTCGCGATAAGATGCCACCTGTGCAAGTTTGGTTGTGAAACTTTACCAGTAAATAGTCCACATTCAGAGCAGCTTCTACAAATGCTGAGGAACAGTGCATAAACATGCTACAAACCTAATGTGGTCTTCTAGAACAGTGCATAGAGAGCTTCGTGGAATGGGTTTCCATGGTCTGGCAGGTGCCTGTCCATAATGTAAATTAAACCAATAGTTATTGAACATTGAATCTTTAAATGTTTTACTTATTTTTGTCATGAATGATAATATTTCATCAGTAATGCTTGCAGTATTGGTAAATTCTGTAGTCTGTTAATGTAAAAAGCATAATTCTATTTGTTTTAGTTTAATTAGCTTGAATATGATTTGTTTGTGTTTCAGGTTATCCACTGGTACACTGCAAAATGGGCTCGGTAAGGCAATATTTTCTTTTTGTGACACAATTGTTAAAATTTCTTTTTTACAAAAGATCTTATTTCAAACACAAATGTAAATAGCCTTTTCCCATCTTTGTGCTGTTTGTGTTTTAGTGAATAAAAAATTCTTACACAAAACTGATGCCCAGTGCTCTGTACTGTTTCTTGTCAATGTTTTGACATTGTAGTTAGTATAATGAATGCACATTTGTCAAATGCTCACAGGCCGAAGTACCCTGCGAGGTGATGACAGCACAGATGGGGATGATGCTCGCTTGAATGGCCACGTTGAGCTGAAGAGGAGCTGTCGCTCTAGAAAGAGCCGCTTTCAGCACCTTAATCAGAGCCTGTTATTTGACCAATTGGTCAACAGGTAAGGTTAAATTTTTTTAAAAACTGCTTGTTAACTTTCAAGAATTTAACGTATACTTTTCAGTTGCACTATATATGTATAGAGATATTTACAGGATTTTACAATACAGAGCTTTAAAATATGTGCATGTTGTCTGGCTTTAAATATTTTTAGACCTTCAGAAAAATAAACCTTTTTGTTTTCTCGGTGTTCTGGTTATGATTACTTCAGCAACTGTCTGGTTATGATTACTTCAGAAAGTGACTAATCAGGACATGTAAATTCACTAATTAAAATAAATAAATAAATAATTACAGAACCAGTCTGTATTTATGGTTGAGTTTTTTTATAAACATATTCAGTATGCGGTTTGACTCGATTGGGTATTTGTGAATTACCATCAAGACTCTTACAACTTTTTTCTGATAAAACAGCACAGCAGAGGCAGTGCTTCAGGAGATGGACAACATCAGCAACATTAGACAGAATCGGGAAGTGGAGCGGCTTCGGATGTGGACAGACACGGAACTGGTGAGTATTAGCAATCTTCAGTGTGGTGGTTTGTTTAAGTCTTGCAGAGAACTATTAAATTATGTAATGTTTCGGTCATTTTTGTTCTATTTGAGTTTAAAACCGTATAAAAACCGTTGTTGACAGGAAAACATGGACATGTATTCACGTGTGAAAAGGCGAAAGTCATTGAGGAGGAATGCGTATGCAATGCAGACACACCATAAAGGCATCAGCAAATCTGAAGCTCCAGAAGAAGAGGAAAGAGAAGACGAAGAAACTGATGGTATGGTAGTCTTTGGTCTTTATTTTATAGATCCTGTAAATATTGTCTTATTGTTCTTTAACTGTCCAACATGTGTAAACTACACTAACAAAAACTCAAATATTTACTGTTTAAATTCACTGTTTCTGAGAACTGCATCATGTGTGTTTCATGGAGTCGACCCAAGATGCTACTTGCTTAAAGGGCATTTTTTTTCTCGGCATAATACGTCAACTATTTTATATATATATATTTTATATATGCAAACTTATCCATGATCCCTGATATGCGATAAATAGGCCTAACACCATATTAGGTGAAATATCTCTATATTATGATGCCGGCATCACCTTGCTTCACTGCTTTCAGAGTGTACTGTGGATTCTGTGTTTGTCTTTTGGGGAATTTGTGGGGACTTGCTGATAAATTAGCTTTACACAGATGTCTTATGATTGTCAAAAATCCCCTGTGGGGACCTGGGATAGAATAAGTCCTCAGCCCCCTCTCCAAATAAGGTGCTTTAATGCCGTGAAGCGCGACCCGTGTCTGCGGAGGAAGGGATCCTGGTGGTTGAGGGGAGTGTCATTTGCGACTGTCACTTTCCCAACGCAACACTTTGGCCCCAACTTCACACGGACGGGAGGTGGAGAGGCCTGCTCCAATCACTTGGCTGGCTAGGACATGCTCTAGGTTGTATCATCTGTGAGATCCCTAGAAGGCGCTGATTTAGGGTCAATCGAACGATAAAAACACCTGGTGTCTCGTATACGATGCCTTATAGCCTTGGTGTACTTTGATTGGGCTTCTATGGTCGGTAGGTAATAAGGATAATAAAACAAAGCCCTCCAGCTATAACCTTCAACAGGACCACCCCCCAACCAAACTACTAATACAAAAATTTAAACATGGATCTGCTGGATGTAGAAGTAGCACTGTTTGTTCTTACTGTGGGGAAGAGGGACATGAATCACCATGTAGAAAAAAACCCAAAGTACAGGAACTGTGGAGTGGCCACCTGCAGCCTCAGACAATAATTGTTTAATGGGGCTGAAGGAGAAAGAAAATCAGAAAGTTAATCATACCCAAAAAGCAGAAAAATAGCAGGCCCTAAACCTCCCAAAAACTTTTTCGGATATGGTGAAAACAACAAAAACAAGCAGCTGTCAAATGACTACACCTGGCTCAATGACAAACCCCAAATAATTAATTCTACAAAAGAACCAGCCCCCCAAAATTGAAAAGTGTGCACACACACAGCGCCGGCCTAACCCCACAGCTGCTCGTCAGCACCAATAAATCCTAGAGCTCCAGTATAGCCTTACAGCCCCAGCCTTACAGCCCCAGCACTAACAAACCCCAAGAAGAACTGGGCAACAAAAAAGACAAAACACAAAAGTGATCGCTCCCAACTGCCAGATGCCTCCGAACACACCACTGGAGAAACAGAGACATTAAAGGATATAGAGATGAGAGACAAGGGACATACTAGACACGGCAGTATATCCCCAGAAACCAGATGTAAACAATGGAACTGCCAAGGCCTTATGGCCATTTGCAACAATGTTCAGCAACTTGCACTCCTTATCAGAACAACAGTAATCTTTCAAGAAATCCAAACGCTACCAAAAAACACCACAAGACTTCACCATGTATCAAAAACCCAGAACAAGTGGAGGGACAGCAATATACATAAAGAGCAACATTTCCCATAGCCATGTTCCCCTGAACACCCACTTACAAGCGCAATCAGAAAGTCGAATATCATACGTAAGAATATCATGTGCTCCATTTACAGCCCTCCAACCACTACTCTGAAACTACCCGATCTAATTTAACAACTACCAGCACTGTACATTATATTAGGAGATTTCAATAAACACAAAATACTAACAACAATGGAAAAATGGTGGAAGAATTTATGAATGCAAACAACCCCTGCTTAATAAGCACCCTTGGACATTCATATCTACACCCAGGGAACATGACGTACACAACTATTGACCTAACAATATGCCGACTGAAAATATATATTCACTTTTACTAGAACATATGGGCTAACCTCTGCGGCAGTGATCATTTTCTTATCCTCGTAAGCCCAGACAGACCCCATATAATAGGCACTCCACAAAGATGGAGACTTAACAAGGCTGACTGGCCGGCATTCCAAAACCTCTGCAAACAGAAATTGAAGACAATACCGGCAAGAAATAAAGACCACAAAAATGGTTAATGGAAACCTTGATTGAAATTATAGAGGAAACCATACCCAAGACATCCCAAGAACCCAAAAAAAGGGCAGAGAGAGATTTTCAAATAGCCTAAGTAGTACCAGAGCAAAAGAAAAAAGAACGATAAGCACAGCAAAAAGACAGAGTTGGAACTTCTTTATAAACAAAATTATTGCAAACACACCAACTAACAAAATATGGAACCTCATTCGGAAAGTGGAGACCAGGAACACCCAGCCAAGAATCCAGTACTTAAAAAGTAAAGAAGGAACAGCCGAAAAGAAGCGTGATATACCCGATCTACTAGCAAAAACTTGAATTATTTTTTTTCCACAAGAATCATAACGGACATCAAAGAATCGTAAAACCAGATTTTCTTGATCGATGGACACCATTCAAAAATCCCATAACAATTCAACAGGCCCTGACAACATACACTACGAAATGCTGAAAAAACACGCCCCAGCAACATTATCAGTACCTCTAAAATATATAATAATGTATACAAATCAGAAAACATACCGGTAGGATTGAAGAAATTCCTATTCCCAAACCTGGGAATGCATGTATAACGTGTTGCCTTCATCCTTAAAGACCATGTTTTTCACAGAATGAATGACTTCACTAATTAAACTTCACTCTGCTATTATAATGAACAATTAATTAAACAATTATACAGACCAGAAGCATGCACATCATAAATATTCGATCTGTTGGTTTTGTGTGACTCTGCTACACATAATGGTAAATTATTTGCAATGTAGTAATATAATTTCTACCAAAAACAGTGATTGATTTGGTTATTCATGTTGGACTGCTGTTGTATTGTTGTATACAATTGAACCAGGAAACATTGCATAGCAGAAGATAATCAAACTTTGCTGTACCAGCAATCAACTGTGTTTCAGTATTCATCTATTTAACAAACTAAATGGTCATTAATGATGATGCTACTTAAAATCTCTAGACTTTAGAACAGTAGTACAATACGCCGCCAATAAACAAAATTTGTCACTATTGTTGGTACTAACTGTTGTGATGTTAAGCCATTGTAAATAATGGCATAACATTTTAAAGAAAATATAAAGGTTTCTTCTTAATCAAAAGTTTTTATTTATTGATTTTTACCATATCTGATTTACCAAACATAAAAATAAACCTAGCTGGTTTATTTTATTATATTTTTATATGGAAAAATATAGACTTATGTATGAAACGGACACGCATCATATAATGAGTAGGAGCTTTCATTTCAAATATTCATGTCAGTAACAGCAGAATCTTTGGTTTTGTTTCTTAGACTGTGTTCTCATTCTTGACCCCATGCAGATTTGCATGTGTTTGTACAGTGGTATGAAAAAGTTTAGCCACCGCTGATAATTTGTTATCATCAATTTCAGTTAAATATCATATAACAGAGGAACACAGTGATATTTGCAAAGTGAAACGAAGTTTATATGATTTACATAAAGTGTGCAATAATTATTTAAACAAAACTGGGCAGGTGTGTATATTTAAGCACAATTGCCATTTTATTGATTTGAATAGCTTTAGCACTAATTATTGCAAAAACAAAATTCCATTTGTAAGCTCACTGACCCTTGACCTATATACACAGGTGAATCCTGGGGAGGGGAAGGATACAAAAACCTTTGACAGAGATTTTAGTTGTCAGTTTCCACTGTGAGGAACATGGTGAGGATATGAAAGACCACAGGCTCAGTCCTAGTTACGTTTCAGATAGGCAGAGGGATGGTGAGAACAGTCAAAGTCAACCCTCAGACCAGCACCAAAGACATACAACATCATCGTCTTGCTGCAGATGATGTCACTGCGTCATTCTAATATTCAGTGCACTTTGCACAAGGAGAAGCTGTTTAGGAGAGTAATGCAGAAAAACGCCACAAAAAGAGTTGCTAAGTTATTTGGACATAACAATGGGCAGGGCATGCACGGTTTAAAAAAAAAAAAGAACACAGCATTCAAAGACAAACACTATGGGTTGCATAGATTTCAGCATATTCTTGAGAACAATTTTCAAAAATCAGTGACAAAGTTGATTTTGGCCCGGTGTTGGATACTTCACCAAGTCAAAGACCCTAATTGCTGCTCAAAATCTCCTAAGGCATTCATGCAAAGGAACAAGTACAATGTTCTGGAATAGCTTATCTTAGTCCCCAGTCACGAATATTATTGAAAGTCTGTGGTGTGATTTTAAAGTTTTATACCCAGGTTGAGAACCTGTGCTTTAGAGCATGCAGTGTTTGTGTTTTTGCATATCTTTTTTTAAGTATCTGATTTTTATAGAATCTCATGTGGATGGAGATGATGATGAAGGGGACGATGATGAAGATGATGAAGGAGATGAAGCCGAGGAGGCAGAAGAAGAGAATGACCGACCTTACAACCTCAGGCAGCGTAAAACTGTGCAGCGCTATGAAGCTCCACCTATTGGTACTGATAATTATTTGCTAGTGAAATATATATTTTGAAGAATGTCACTACACTCACCGAGAACTTTATAGGTGAACCTGCTTGTTTACATAAATATATAATCAGCAAATCACATGGCCACGACGCAGTGCATTTAGTCATTTACAGGTGGTCAAGACAACTTTAGCATCAGAACTGAGCATCAGAAAGGGAAAGAAAGGCATTTGAACATGGCATGATTGTTGGTTGCAGTCCGACTGGTCTCAGTATTTTAAAAACTGCTGATCTACTGGGATTTTTATGCACCACTATCTCAAGGGTTTACCTAGAATGGTCAAAAAATTAGAATTATCCAGTAAGCGGCAGTTGTGTGAATTCCTTGTTGATGTTTGAAGTCAGAGGAGAATGTGCATACTGGTTCGAGATTATATAAATGCAACAGTAACTCAAATAATTACTCCTCACAACCAAGGAATATCATAATATCAACCATGTTGAAAGTATGCCACAAATTATTAGGGCAGTTCTGAAGGCAAAAGGGTTCCAACCTTTTGGTAGCAAGGTATACCTAGTAAAATGACTGGTGACTTTATATCATTATAATCATTTTCAATATTTGTAATCACTTGTTTCCATTTGCAGAACCAGTAAATCGGAAACAAAGCAAGAACACTGTGTTTGACACGCACAGATCCCCTGCCAGAAGAAGCCATATTAGGTGTGTGACCTTTTAATTCTCTTTGTATCGAATGATGAAGCAGGTAATTATAATTGTACACAGATTTGATGTGAAGAAAGCTGTGTACAATCTGTTTTTATCTTTGTCTTGCAACAGTTCCTACTGATAATGCACACCATAAGCAAATTTCTGATGTTTGTTTTCATCATTGTTCCTTATTTTTCTTTCCAGAATAAAGAAGCATGCCATCCATAGTAGCGATACAACGTCGTCATCGGACGAGGAGCGTTTTGAAAGAAGAAAGAGTAAAAGCATGTCACGAGCTCGGAACAGGTGACCTTAAGGTTTTTTTTAATCACATATTTTTATTTTCCTAGTGTTTAACATAGTCATTCTCAAATGGAACATTAGTGGCAGTAAAACCAGCATATTGTGTTCTTCACCCGTTAGTTGTGACATTTATATAGAGTGTGCACAGAAGTAGGTCTGGTAGTACAAATGTTAGTAAGCATACTTATTTTTTCCCTGGAAATTGGTTCTGGCCCTTAACATTTAAAAATCGCTTCTCTAAAAAAATAAATCTTTTGTTACAGATGTCTACCCATGAATTTGCGAGCAGAGGACCTTGCTAGTGGTGTGCTTCGTGATCGGGTGAAAGTTGGTGCTAGTTTAGCAGATGTGGATCCCATGAATTTGGATACCTCTGTGAGTATTTTTTTTTTAAATAATTTCAACCAGGTCTTTGAGAATTTGAAGAACCAGTAAAGTATTCCAATGTAACCAACAGTACTGTATAATCAATAATATAGTAACGGTGCTTATAAACGTGTTTAAAATCTGACCGTTTACCGGTTTTTTAACGCGACAGCACTGATTGTAGAATGCTGACTCATCTGTGCGGCCAACTATCATGAAGCCATGATGCTGTATGACATAAGGATTCTGCTTGTTTTATGGTGGCTGATATTAAATATATCATTTGACAAAAGAATAACCATGTACCTCCTGCTTGAAACTAAATATTTCAGATGTTCAGGGTTTGGTCAATGAGAGCAACATTATGTGCCATTACAAACCAAAGCATAGCCTCATTAAAATGTACTATTTATACTTAATTCATTGAAGTTGTCATTCAACTGAACTTTCATTAAACTCGAGAACGCAAATTTATCTGTTGATTGTATCCTCTGTAGGTTTGGATTAAACTTTTCATATTCCAACTTAGGTGAAGTTTGACAGTGTTGGAGGGCTTACTGCTCAGATAAATTCTCTCAAGGAGATGGTGGTCTTTCCGCTCCTGTACCCTGAAGTGTTTGAGAAGTTTAAGATCCAGCCCCCTAGGTAAGAATCTGCAAAAATGTTTGTGTTTATACCTAAATTAAACAAAACTCGTTTATTTACTCTGTGTATGTGCGTTGTGTTTTTATTCTTGTTTTTTCTTTTTTTTTTGACAAATATTTTGACTTACATGTGCTGTTGTAGGGGTTGCCTGTTTTATGGTCCTCCAGGGACAGGAAAGACTTTGGTGGCTCGGGCTTTGGCTAATGAGTGCAGTCAGGGAGAAAGGAAGGTTTCCTTCTTTATGCGAAAGGGAGCTGACTGCCTCAGCAAATGGGTGGGAGAGTCAGAAAGACAGCTCCGTCTTCTCTTTGACCAGGTTAGCCTCTCGAGTTGTTATGTATTCTGAGCTGTCTTTGTATCTGGTTTTTGAATGAGAAAAATCAAATAGTTATGCTATATGCCGGGGGCTGAATTATAGCATAGAAACAGCTTATTCTTTATATCATGTTATGTTCTGTTATATTATTTGTGGTATCTGTTTAGTAATATTTTCTACAACTAGGCATACCTCATGAGACCATCTATCATCTTTTTTGATGAGATTGATGGCCTTGCACCCGTTCGTTCTAGCAGACAGGATCAGATTCATAGGTAATTTTTATTTATTTAAATCACCATAGAGCATTTAATGTTTGCCTTATTTAATTTAATAAGTGTATGTAATATACAAATACTATCCAATTGTATTAGCTCCATAGTTTCTACATTGCTGGCTTTAATGGATGGTTTGGACAGTCGAGGGGAGATAGTGATCATTGGTGCTACAAACAGACTTGACTCTATTGACCCTGCACTCAGGAGGCCTGGTCGCTTTGACCGGGAATTTCTGTTCAACTTGCCAGATAAACAGGTAAAACATTCCTCTAGTCTGACTGGTACATACAGCTTTGTGTTATAAAAAAGACTTGATACCATTTCTAATATATGGCATTTAACATTTTTTTTTCTATTTTGACAATGTTTTTTTTTTTTTAAATCTGCAGGCTCGAAAGCACATTTTAGAAATTCACACCAGGGATTGGAACCCAAAGCTGTCAGATTCTTTTATGGAAGAGCTGGCAGAAAAATGTGTTGGTAAGAGAGCCACTAGTCAGCCTTTTAAGGTGTATATTATAGCTATAGAATAGAAATTTCATTCACAGTGTTCTGGCCTTTTTAAATTGTTTGAATTATTTCATGTATATTTGTACACAGTTTGTGTATGAATTCATAGATAACATATGTAATAATTAAATTTATTGCATTTGTCCTAAACACCCTTTAATTGCTCATTTCTTTAGGTTACTGTGGTGCCGACATTAAAGCACTTTGCACAGAGGCTTCATTGGCAGCATTGCGCCGACGCTATCCACAAATATACAACAGCAGCCAGCGCTACAAGCTGGATGTTAGCTCTATCGTGCTGGGCCCGCAAGACTTTTGCCGTGCTCTTCGATCTATTGTTCCAGCTGCTCAGAGAGCTCTCGCACCACCAGGTCGGGCTTTGTCCTGCACCCTGCAGCCTCTACTAGAGAGGTCATTGGCCCATATACTCGCCTCTCTGCTTCGAGTTTTCCCTCATGCACAGCTGCTACACAGGGATCAAACAAGCAGTACGGAATCTGCACATGGTACTTCATGTAATTCAGATACTTTATGTTTAAATATTACACTTGTTAATTATTTGAAACATTTACATAACTGATGGAGTGTAGAAATAGTGCAATAGATATTCTGCTGTATATATTTCTTCTGTATTTATACATTTTGATTTGGTCAAATTGACATATAGTTATGTTTAAAAGAATAGCTGTGCGTTTAAAAACACGAGTAAAAATTCTCAGTATAGTTATTGCATTATATTGCAGTATATGCATTTTGAACACTACACATTATATTCTAAATCAAAACATGAAAAATATATTAATTGTTTTATTACTTTACAGAAAACATAGCACCTACTCACAAACTGCCAGTTTACAATTTCATATATTTACTTTATATACTGAAAAATATTTTACATTCCCATGAATCACTCTTCTAATATGTAGTTGTATAACCACTGTTTGAGAGCTGCATCGCATCTGTGTTGCATGTAGTCGACCATGCCCAGGATCATTTGACAATTTTCCACAATTTCACTGCATTCGTCGGTTTTGCCTTAGAAGCAATATTTGTGATTTGTGTTCGGAATTAAGGTCTGGGGATTGGTCTGGCCACCCCATAACTTTAATTTTGTTGGTCTAGACTAAGATTCCGCTTACTCACTGGTGTGTTTGGGGTGTTTTCTTGTTGAAATGTTGATTTCAAGGGCATTTCTTCCTTAGCAACATGATCTGAGTGTTTTTTTTAAATATTTATATAGGCCCGTCATAGTAAGAATAACTTCCCCATATCATGATTTCTGCGCCGCCATGCTTCACTGTCTTCAGAGTTTACTGTGGCTTAAATTCAGTGTTTGGTGGTTGTCTGACAATACGAATGTCAGTCCACGAAATGCCATCGATTTGGCAAATTATATTCGTTTCGGCACATTTTTTTAAGTAGTGGTACTACTTACTGATAGTTTAGCTTTACACAGCCATCTTCTAATTATCACAGTACTCGCGACCATCTTTATTCTAACTGGATCTGAGAATTGTCTCAGTCTTTGCTTTCAATTTTAAAGCATTGGAGGTCATTTTAGCTAAGCAGACTATCATTTTCTGCACTTGATATGTTCTTCCCTCTCCATTCAACATTTTAATCAAAGTATGCTGATCTTCTGGACAATGTCCGGAATGACCCATTTTCTCCGGTTTTCATAGAGAAATGCATGTACTTATGTTTTCATCCTTAAATAAAAGCCATCTGTTTTTTTCTGAGTGAATGGCCTTTTTAACACATGCCTTTCAATTAATTCATTAATTTCACAGACCAGGCGCATGTATATCATGAATGTTGGGTCTTTCGATGACTACACCTATTGGTTAATTATTTGCCATGTAGTAATATCATTTCTACAAAAACAATGATTGGACTGGTTACTCATGTTGCACTACAATTATTCTGAGCACCTCTGTATGTCCTGTGTATAGGCTTAGCTATCTATATTTTATCTCTTTAGCTCACCCCTCAGGTTTTTATTGGGTTTGGCCATGAAAGGAGCTTGATTCTGTGCCTTGTGAACCATTTCTGAGTAGATTTGGCAACATGTTTAGGGTTATTATCTTGCTGAAAGACCCAGTGAGGACCCATCTTAAGGTTTTGGGCAGAGGCCACCAGTTTCTGATTCAAAATGTCCTGATATTTTAAAGAGTTTATAACCCTATGTATCCTTACAAGGTTCCCAGTTTTCTTAAAAGGAGAAACAGCATCACCAATCTTCCCCAATACCTAATACTGGGCAGGAAGTGTTTTTCTGCGTACTCATTCTTGGTGATACACCAGACTCACTTAGAGTTTGTTGCCAAAAAGCTCTATCTTTGTCTCATCTGACCAAAGCACACAGTCCCAGTTAAAATACCAGTACCAATTGGCAATCTCTACCTGTCTAATTATAACACCAGAAAAGGCTTTCACCGTGCATGCTTCCCAAACAGCCTATTGGCATGTAGATAGCGCCTGATGGTTGTTTGGGAGACCTTTAACCTCAAGATGCTAGCATTTGATTAAATTCTCTTATAGTGAGCTTTGGAGAACTTTTTAATTCTTTTACTATTATTCTCACTGTGCTGGTGGAGAGATGCACTTGCATCCGCTTCCAGGTTTGTTTGTCACAATTTTAGACGTTTATAAATTTTGATGATTGTAATAAGGTTGAAATACATCTGCCTTACTTGAATAGTGTGTTCTCTTGTCTTTCCCGTGTTTAAGAGTGAGTAAGAGAAATAGGCCTCTGTGTAACACCCTATTCATACCTCAGGCAACAGGAAGTGATGAATTACTAATTAAAGGTTCTTAGAAACTTTGATTCACTTTATAAAATGGAGTATAAATGACATGAATGGTTCAATGCATATTTTTCCAAGAAATTGTTAAGGGTGCAAATTGAGGAACAGGTCCTTGTATGGGAAACAATTATTTCTTAGTTGTTTTTTTTCTTTGTCTGAAGGAGAGTTTTTTTTGAAGAGGTGTTAAAGGTTCTAATTTTTTCTAATTTTCTAAGTGAGATTATGCTTTTAAAATAAAAAAAAATATATATTTATTTTATTGCTATTAACACATTTAAACTGGGTGCCATTAATTATGTCGGGCGCTTTATAATTATGCTTGGATTTTTCTATCTGAAATAGTGCCTTAGTGGTCCGTCACTGTCCACTAAATTTTTGCACCATATTACTGCAACATCTCTTGCTCATGTTAATGACTTCCAATTTGGAGAACTGCTTTCTTGCTTTACATAGTGACTCATAAAGTGACATTCAGCACTATAGTCAGTGCTTTTCTCTAAACCTTTATTATTATTATTTCCATACACAAATATGAATTTATAGAAAGGAATTACAAATAGATTACAGTACTAATCAACATGGCATGCATCTTGATTAAAAAAGAAATGTAATTTATTTAATTAATAATTTTTTTTGCTCAGCTTTTTAATGTTATCCTATGTTTCTCTTTATTTTACAGAGATATAACAATTGTTAGATATTAGTTACATTTTGTTTGTAACATTTGTTTGTTACATTTCACAGCCTCTGACAATCAGCTGCTGGAGGAAGACTCTTACAGCGAGGGTGAAGATGGAACTGGTGCTCAGTCTATTTATGATGTTCAGCCTGGATCCCCAAAGAAATCACACTCCTCCTTAGATCTCAAACCCTTCCTTCATTTCACTATGTAAGTTATAATTATAAATTGTAATGCAGTTCGGTATGTGATTAGAAATGATTGACTAGAAAATGTAATTGTAACTTGAATGGTTGCGAATATACAAGTGCCCAGTGTACAAGTATTAATTTATACATAGAATTTATACATTTATAAAGTAACATAATACAAGCCTAGAATGAAACCTGTATCATTCCCAGTTAATAAAACTTGCTGTAATTACTTATTTATTTACATAATTATCATTTTCTAATATATAGACCATGAACATTTTAATAGCCAAGCATAGCTGTTTAGTTCTTATAAAATATACAGTTTCTGTTCAAAACAATGGCAGTCTTAACCACTAATGGGTTTAATTACCGATTTTTCCAGGAAAAAATAATACAGCCTGGTGGTGGGGGGAGAATTGTAATTATTTCCCCTAGTATAAAAAAAAAAACCTAAAGAGAATTTGTGTAACATTGTATGGACAGATGAGAGCAAGATTGATCTTATTGGGTCTAATTGTCACAGATGACCCATAAACAGTGAATTTAAGCCACAGTACACTGTGAAGACTGCAAAACGTGAAGGTGCAGGAATAATGGTTTGGAGATGCTGCTCATACTTTTGAGTTGGGCTCATTTATGTAGATATAGACATTGTTCCAATTTTATTGCATCTTAATCACACGTGGGCTTTAAGACAGCTTTTAGACACTTTCACGTGTTCACCTGCCCTGCATGTTCTTTTCCCCTTTTTGCTCCTTATTCATTTTAATAGGAAATCAGATATTTTTATTAAAAGGTTCCTTTGGTTTAAGGGAGCAGCTTTTTCTGTCATAAACCTGCATTTAGCCACATCTGACCGGGTAAATACGATGCATACAGCCTGCACATGTAGCTCTATAAAAATATCTAAAGATTTTAACAAGGGTCATGTATGAAATACCTAACGCATTGCAGTTCTCTATGTGGTCTCAGACATTGCCTAAAATTTAAAATGTTGTTTAGTTAGTATAGATATTTGTAAAATCTACAAAGCATGCATTCTATGTGTACTGGAGATGGTGAGTTGTCTGGTCCTAAGCCGGAATAGGTAAAGGCTGCGTCAGAAAGGGCTTTTGTTTTTTTGTCACTTTTGTTTCATGTGGACATGATGCATAAATATGAAGGTTAAATAATACTTGCTTAGCAATCATTAGTTAGTGTGTGTTTGTGTGTTGTTTCGTTTCTTGTCAATCAGGTCTGCCTATCAGCAGCCGACCTCATACCGACCACGGCTTATGCTCACAGGGCCTCAGGGTTCGGGTCAGAGCACACACCTGGCCCCTGCTCTGCTGCATCAGCTCAACAAGTTCACTGTGCACCGCCTTGACTTGCCCACTCTTTACTCTGTCAGTGCCAAGACCCCAGAAGAGTCCTGCGCTCAGGTCAGCATACTCGCACATCACTGTATTTCAGACAGTGTTTTATTAAATGGTGTTCTTTTCACAGAAACTTTGTTTTGATGTATGAAATAAATTAGTAAAGCTTGGGTCATTTATAAGCGGTATACTAAATGGTTGTTCTATTTTCTCATTCTTTCCAACCATGCAACATGTAGCGTGAGTTGGAGAACTTTGAGATTATAGGTAGTGTCTTGATATTCATTAGCATGTAATGAAATTCTCATTCGAATTGTGACAGAATGAGTCTTTGGATAAGACTAGATCATTATTTATTGAGCACTCAGTAGATCAATAGATCCCTTATATTCACTCATCAGTCTTTATAGACTGAATGATATAATGTGATTTATTTGTTCTGCTGAGTAAATAATCTTTCATTTAGAACATAAACACAAAGAAAACTTTAGTTCACCTAGACTTAATGACTTAAAAAAATATATAATGTACTATAAAAAATGTATAAATCCAAAGCCCTAAACTGGTTCAAGCTTAGTGTTGATTTAAACTTTTAATCAAAGAAGTGTAAAGTGTATATCTTTACTATATCTTCCTGTGTTGATGATCTTCCTTAGTCACATTCTGGTGACTGAGCATACATTTAGCATACATCGTCTGTGAATCCTATTTAAATTTCCTAACTTTGGCCACTTTAATCTAGCATTAAGTAGGTCCTGCTATTTGTCAAATTTGAGAAAATGCCCAGACAAAATGTCCAAGAAAGAAGGAAGCCACTCAACACCCAAACCATTCTACATATGTGGTCGGGGAGGTGGAAAATTTGAAACACATGCGTATATAAGCTCTGCACTTCTGTTACTTTCAAACTCAAGCACAATACCCTTAAATTGTTCCACCCCAAGTCTTACCGAGTCTTCTGGTACAAACAAAGCAGTATAGTATATTCTAATCCTATAAGTGCCAGGTGGAGCCACAGGATTTGGAAATTGCACCTACTGCTGAGACTATTTCATGGTGTATACTTATTTACCTATCAGTAGTCTCTGTACCAAGGATGACAATGTGCACATTCTTAATGGAGATTAACACGTGTTTGATCAATGAGGCCATATAACCTGTATGTGAAGTGGAAAGAACTGTTCCTAAATTAATTCTGAGCATTTTTTTATCCTGTGATTACAGCTGCTTGTCAGTTCTATGTGAATAAAACGTATGGCCACGGTAATGATTTGTTTTGCTTATTTGCATATGTAACTGACCGCTGGCAGGTTTCGGTCATTATGCAAATGTACTATGTAGAAAATCTCTTTTTACAACCAGATGATACTGAATAAATCTGCAGCTGTGTGTCTATATGAACTGCCTAAACTGTCTGCATATTACTTACCTGAATTATTGATTATGCAGCAAGGTATTTTGAAAATGATCTTGTCATTTCAGTTGGAGTTGTAGATGTCCGGCTTCCACACACGATTATTTTTAATTTATAAATCAAAGTTGTCTTCACAATTTGCAGATTCTGAAGTATTTTAAGAGATTATGCCTTGGCTCATGTTGACACATTTTGGAAAAGATTAACCTCTGCACTCTCTTCTCTGGTACAGAATTCCTTTGGAGAATCCCACCAATAAGAAAATGACAGGTGCCATTCTCCAAAACTATATAGAGACATCATCCTTTTTTCAGGAAATGCCTTCTGCTGTAGCTGGGACAAAATCATCAAAGACATGCTTGTCAGGCGTAAATTATATAATGAGCCTAATTGAACTAGTGACATATTTAAATACACCTGTCTCAGATTCCCCACATGCAAATTCAACAACACAGCCAATTGTCTAAATGATTCAAATTGTATTAGTTATCACCTCTCATGAATCACTGAAAGAAATGTAATTAGTTATACATGGGAGAAGCCACAGGAAGACTTGGTGATAATTTTCTTGAGCACCATCAGAATATAGGGTCTGTAAGCATATACTGTATATGCACTATATGAAGAAAAGTATAGAGACATGCTTTGTAATCACTGAATTCAAGTGTTTCAAATTGTAATTGATTGAGTGGTGCAAAGCATGCCAGCACTGGACCCTGCAGCAGTGCAAATGTGTTCTCTGTAAGGATTAATCATGCTTCTCCATCTGGAAGTATGATATTTTGGGAGAGTATAAGCAAGGCCTGTAAAGACAAGGCTGTTGTGTGTTTGGCGCACACAGACACCTGACCTCAAACCCATCGAACACCCTTGGGATTAGCTGGAATTGCGAAGTCCTGCATCGGCATCTGCTTCCACAAATGCTCTTTCTTGCTGAAATGCGTTTTCTTAATGAATTGTTTATGTATGTTGTTGCTTGTCTGTAGGTGTTTCGGGAAGCACAGCGGAGTGTGCCAAGTGTAATCTACATGCCCCACATCAGTGACTGGTGGGAGGCCATAAGTGACACAGTGAAGAGTACATTCCTAACACTGCTGCAGGATGTTCCCTCCTTCACCCCACTCCTTATTCTTGCCACAGCGGAGCTCAGCTACCTGCAGCTCCCTGAAGAGGTGAGGACACGATTTGTTGTTATTATATGCATTACACATACATTTTAGTAATTTAGTGTATATATATATATATATATATATATATATATAATTGCTAAAATGTATGTGTAATGCTAAAGGTATTTTATATATATATTATGCAAAGTTTTTAAATTTATAAAATATATATGAAACATATAAATAATCATAATAACCCTTGACCTCCATACACAGGAGAATCCAATTATGAGAAAGGGTAAAAGAGCCAAGGGCAGGTTTTTCTCCTCTCTGCACCTTATCTCGAGTTGCAATATGGAATCCTCAAAACAAATCTCAAATGACCTGAAAACAAAGATTGATCATGGTTTAGGTGAAGCAGACAAAAATCCGGTTTATTTGACTGATTTAAACATAACAAGGCCTAGCATTTTATATTAATATTTAATTTTCAATATAATATTTATAAAATACCTTTAGCATTACACACACACACACACACACACACACACACACACACATATATATATTCCTTATGTTTTTTGTTCTTTATATAGTCAGTATTTTTTAACAGAGCCTTTTGATGACTTCCCGCTTGCGGATATTGTATTTACAAAATGTTTGTCTGTGGAACGTGAGGAATTGCTAATATATGTTTGTATACAGTGCAGTTGCAGATCTCTATGGGCTGATGTATAATACCCACACATACTAATGAATAGCCAATAAATCTCCAGCCACCCACTAACAAACACAGTAAATATGATGTACTCAACTCGTACAGCAGAGGGGGATATTGCACAACAGAAGACTTTTAGCTAAAAGGCAATCCAATATTGTACGTTTTCTTTCTCTCTCTCTCTCTCTCTCTCATATAATGGGTCGCAGTGGATAGTGCTGTGGCCTCACAGCAATAGGACTCTGGTTCGATCCCCAATAGGGCGACCTGGGAATTTCTGTGTGGAGTTTGCATGTTCTCTGCTTTGCATGTTCTCTGCATTCTCTCTCCGGGTGCTCTGGTTCCTCCTACAGTCCAAAGACATGCACACTAGGTTAATTGGAAATGCTAAATTGTCATTAACTTTCGTATTGATATGTGACTTTGCATATGATATGAGACTTGTGAGTATGACCATGTTCCTGTTATTAGAAAAGCCATCGGTGCTGAGGAACTGTGTTTGTTTACAGTGAAGAGATATCTCTCAGTGGGTGCCCGCTGTGCCCATTTTGGTGCCCAAAATTTCCCATTGACATTGCACAGATTTTCACACTGTAGCTATAAAATTGACTGAGTTATGGCAATCACAAAATTGACATGATGGGACATGGTGTAAGCCTAAACCGTCTTGTTGAATTACAGATTAATTGAACTCTCCGTTCACTCTGTAGCACTCGTCAAAATTCACACCCTGTGATATACAAGATTAAAGCACTCTAATAAAGAGATCTGTTTAATTAATCAAAATTGTTGTAACATTGTTGTAAAAATGTTACAGAATTGTTGTAACATTTATGTTCTTTCACATAGAAATTCCATTTAAACTTAAAATCGTTGAGACTGGGCGCCTCTGTAAGTTATATAAATATCAAATTGATTATTTCATTCCTTATCGAGTTATGATAACTTGATCAGACCCACCTTCCTAAATATCCCCATGGACCTCTATATTAATTTTTTATAAAACTGATCCTAACATCTTTAATTTTACCTTTTTTCTAATCTGACATTTAGTCAATACAAATATATTTTACATCATAATAAAGGGCTAGTTCTCTCGCATAAAAGTCTCGGATAAGTGATGGACTGTTTTTGAGTAAAATAGACAAATGTTGAGAGTGCACAATCGGCATTAATTTGCTTAATTTTTCCCGTTTTAAACCGTCTTTATATATATATATAATGTAACAAATATTTGCAATATATTTTTAAATAAAGTAGCAGATTTATAAAAGACACATCATTTGAGATACTGACATAATTTTAAATTCATTAACATCTGTCACGTGGGCTTAAAGAATACATTTTATACCCAGGGATGCACCAGAGCTACACACATGGCAGTTTCTGCAGGAACTGCACTTTATAGTTTCTGTTAACATTGATGATTAGACCTTTAAATTCATTATCTCAGAAAATTACAATAAATAAAACAAAACCACCTTCAAAGGCTTCCTAATTGTTTAAAAATCCCTTAGTCTGGCTACACAATCATTGAGAAGACATTGGCAGTCATTGACACACTCCACAAGGAGGGTGGAAGGAAAAATATGTGGTAGATAACCTAAAAAAAATGTGGGGTTTATTCACAAGAAGTGAATTTAAGAGCCACCAGACACAGACATATCCAGGACATATTCTGTGAATTTCACCCACCCCAGACAGAAATATATCGACCTTAGAAAAATGCTTTCAGATTTCAGGTTAGATTAGTGTAGGATTCAGAAGAAATAGCAATCTTGTTGAAAGTTATAATCAGAGGTTGAATGGTACAGAAAAAAAAAATCATGATCTAAAAACTTCAGAGAGTGACAAAGTGGTATCTGACATAGTGTATGACACATACACTACAAGGCAATCTACTATCTTTTAAAAACATGGTCTCCTTCAGGGAGTAAAGCAGGCTCTAATGAATACGC